>JBBYHM010138891.1:0-26744 GCA_038381775.1 Adansonia rubrostipa | reverse complement strand
TCCCAACAATTTTTATCAGATAAAAGCCTAAGATTGTGATCTAAGACAGTGCGCCTGAGAGATGACACGCCTGTACTTCTGACTGCTATTAAAATCTTAGAACCTTCTGCCCAGGCTGTAAAGGTTTCCTTAAACTAACCCATTTATTGCAATCTTCATTACATACATCATCTATAACGAGTTAAAACCTTTTTCCTATCTTTCCTGCAAATTTACTTGAAGTTTATTTAAGTCATCGGATGTGGGAGTTTCCTGACTGAGTGACCCAACTATTGTTTTAGTTATCTGTTTCATATCAAATCGATCAGAGACATAAACCCAAGTCTTCAGGTCAAAATAATCCTCCACGCTTTTATCACTGTATATAACTCGAGCTAGGGTCGTCTTGCCAACACCAGCCATACCAACGATGCGTATCACTGAAACCCGGTTAACACTGTCAGCTACATCTGGCAATAACAATCGGATGATCTTCTCTTTATCGTTGTCTCTACCGTAAATACAAGCTTCATTTAGCAAGGAAGTTGTCTCGGGTGTTTTTGAAACCCGTGACGAGCTCTGATGAGCAAAATCTCTCATACCAAGAGTATCTTTTTGTTTCACAAGGTACTCTAATGAATCAATGATTTTCATAATTTTGGACTCTGCCCCTTCATTAAAGTCTCGAAGAGTATCAGAAATCAGCTTACGATAGTTGGAAAAGATATCCCATACCTTTCTGTTAAATTGAGGCTCGGGTTTCAATCGCTGCTCTGGAGCGCTGATGGCAATCTCATCCAACACATCCTCTGCATTATAGACTGCATCTTTGAGCAGTTTTAGACAGGCTTCAATGTTGGGCTTCTCGTACTGCTTTTACTCAGCATCATTAGCAATTGAAGCGACGGTTGATAAAGCCAACTTCAACTTTCCAAGTTAATTGTTGAGACCCCTTCTCATACAAAGCTTACGAGCTCTACGGAGAGCAACCTGTCTAAGAAAGTCTCCAAAAAAGTTGGGAGAACAGTATCTTTAACGATATCCATCAATATGTACGTTTTTCGAACTGGACAAACTGAGGGTAATTTGAAGGAAGCTATTGAACGAAGGCAGGCAGATGGGAGAATGGTTTTTGCCGTGAAAGAGAACTAAAAATTAAAAAAAAAAAAAAAAAAAAACCAAAAATGCCGTTATCAGAGTCAAACGAGTGACGGCATTTATAAAACTTCACTGTTAATTCATTTTATAATTATTTTTGTATCTTAATATTTTTTAATTACAAATAAATTTTCAGTACAAATTAAATCAATAAATATTTGGCTTTATAAAGAGACAATAAATTTATATAAATTTATATTTTGAAAATGATATTTATTATTTATATCTTGAAATAGATTGGCAATGGAATGCTTTATACTTAAAAATAATTCAAAACCAATTCCATGTTATTTTTAATCAAACTTTTTTTAAATTAAAAGCCAATTCCATGTTTAAACGAGCGGTGAAGGTGGGCAGTTGTAGCATTCTCGTACATTTTTTTTCTTTTTCTTTTACTTTCTGGGTGGAGGGAATCGTATCCATGTGGTTGAAAAATTGGCAAACAGACAAGAAAGGAAGTCTAATCCTATTACTCTTATTAGCTTCTCTCATTTTCTTCAATTTTCTCAACGACCCAAGCCCCATTGTTTGTTTGTTTTTTTTTTTTTTTTCCTAAAGATTTTTATGAATGGAAAATAACATTTGGTAATTCTCCGGTTTTTTTTTTTTGTATTATTTATCTTAGTTGTTTTTTTTTTCTCATTGGATTGAAGAAGCACGAAGAGAACCGAAAAAACACTTCTTAATCTATTTCTTGGCTTTTTATAAGAAGAAGAAGCTTTGAAGCAACCCTACTTCTTCCATTTCTTTGTAGGTTGTTCTGGAATCTCCTCTATTCGCGGAAATAGACTGCAGCTTCTCTCAACCACAAATGCAAAGACCAATGACACTTGTCTTTCAGAATTAGAGGTAAAACATCGTTTAATCTCTCCACCTCTTTTCTTTTGCTATTACTGATTCATCATTTTTCTTCCATACTTTATGCTAAAGCTTATATATATTTTTTAATAAGTTCAAATGCTCGACTTTTTTTTTTTCTAATTAACTTTTAAGTGATTTTTTCTTTTTAAATATGAAATCCTACCCAGAAAAACTTGTCTTTTGGTTCTGTTTTATTTTCATTTCTTTCATGAATTTAAGCTCCTAATTAGAAAAAAAATAAAGTAGACATTTTTAGATACTATTATGAGTATGGTTTTTTCTTGATGAAAGAATTATCAATAATCTTGATTGAAAAGATCAATCCAGTGGTACCAGGCTCTAGAATGTTTATTTTCTTTGCTTGTTCTTCATTGTTTTTTTCTTCTATTAATCAACCCATAGGGTTAAGGTTAATTTTTTTGCTAATATAGTTGCTTTTGCTGATAATCACAGAGCAAAAGTTTCTAAGCATGGAAGTCATCTCATACAATTCCCCTCCATGCTGTAATTTAAAGGGGGGATTATTAGTAAAGAAAAACTCAAGTAAACAGCAAGTAAAGATACCTTTGTGTAGAAAACACAGAATTTTGTGTACCAGGGTTCAACATAGAAGTGTGTCACTGGGATTATCTGATAAAGATCTCTTTTTCTTGAAGAATGTTTATTATGGGAAAGGTTCAAGACGATTCAAGGCTCTTGAAGGGTTTAACAATGTTGAGTCAAAGGTCTTGAGTGAGAATTATCATGGTTATGTGATTGGTAGTGAAGATGAGGTTGGGAGTGTGTCAGAAACTGGGGAATCAGTAACCAAGGTTTTGATTCCAGGGTTGCCTGATGAGTCTAATGGTGAATGCGGTGCTCCGATAAGCAGCTGTTTCTGGGAGTGGAAACCCAAATTGAATGTGCATTACGAGAAATCAGGTTCTGAAAATGTGAATTCTCCACCACTACTCTTTCTTCCTGGTTTTGGTGTTGGTACTTTTCATTATGAAAATCAACTGAAGGATTTGGGCCGTGATTATAGGGTATGGGCAATTGACTTTCTTGGCCAAGGCAAGTCATTGCCTTTTGAAGATCCCACTTCCTCTTCTAAGGAGGAGGGTATCACGGAAGGGAAGGATCTTGTGTGGGGATTTGGGGATAAAACTAAACCATGGGCAAGTGATCTGGTTTACTCTATGGATTTATGGCGGGATCAGGTTCGCTATTTTGTAGAAGAGGTACGATTTACATTTTAACTCAAATCCACTCTAATTGCAATGTCTCACATGTTTAACATACATGTTATTTATATACACTTCATACATCTTTGTTTTGATCATAATGGTGGCGCATACGTGACTTCATGCTACATTTGCTTACTGTTATTTTAATTTGTCTTGAGGCTACACCAGTTGAAGGGGAAGTCCTATTCATTTTTAAAAACTTCTAGTTTCATCTTAATGTTGTTCTAATTTGTGTGTTTGCTAATCTTTCCCACTTTCCCACATAATATTGTTTTTAATTTATGCGTTTACTAACAAAAAGATAGTTTAGCGAGGAAATCTCAAATTCTAGCTAAAATGGCTTTAGGATTATGAATTAGTAATCGCATAACTCTTTGGTTTCAGATAAATGAATGCATTAATATAATGTGAAGACAGCAAAATTGACCTTAGCACTTCCTCTCCCAGGTCATCGGTGAACCAGTGTATGTTGTAGGGAACTCACTGGGAGGATTTGTTGCTCTATACTTTGCAGCTTGCAATCCTCAATTAGTGAAGGGTGTTACACTACTTAATGCAACTCCTTTTTGGGGATTCTTACCTAATCCAATAAAATCTCCAAGACTAGCAGGGATATTTTCATGGTCTGGAACATTTCCTCTACCAGAAAGTGTTAGAAAGCTGACAAAACTTGTGTAAGTTCTTTCTCCTTTGGTATTAGATGATATGGTCTTCTCATCATGTAATTACCATTAAATTTCAAGACATGTGCATTTTAAACCCGTAGATGTCACATATTAATAGTTATCTTATAGAGGGTTTTTTTTTTCTTTCTTTTTTTTTTTTAATTTCAAAATGGAATAAGTGATTTTGCAATTGTTTTCTTCACTTTTGGAGGGTTAGATTTTTAGAAGTTTCAAAAAAGTTAGGTTTAACATCTTTATTTATACCTCAGTAGCAAGCTGCTGCACCTTCTTTACTTCAAATCTCTTCTTGCTCTTACTTCTTCTCCAATCTTTTGATTTCAGTTGGCAAAAAATAAGTGATCCTGCAAGTATTGCGGATATACTTAGACAGGTTTACGCAGATCATTCTATAAATGCTGATAAAGTCTTTCCTCGTATTCTTGAGACAACTCAACATCCTCTTGCTGCTGCATCGTTTGCTTCGATCATGTTTGCTCCTCAAGGAGAGCTTTCTTTCAGGGAGGCTTTATCAAGGTACTTAGTATGAATGGTTTTTTAACTAGTGTGGCCAAATAATGCGCATTCTATGTGGAAAAGATACCTGTCGGCTTCAAGTTACGGACTTTCGGCCTTTTATTACTTTTAGGTGTCGTATGAACAATGTGCCTATCTGTCTTATGTATGGAAAAGAAGACCCCTGGGTGAAGCCTGTCTGGGGTCTTCAGGTGAAAAGGCAAGTTCCTGAAGCTCCATACTATGAGATCAGCCCAGCTGGTCACTGCCCTCATGATGAAGTTCCTGAGGTATGTTGTCACTGATCGGCCTGCTTTTCACATCTAATCCCTGATAATCATTCAATTTTTGCATGTGAAATTTCAATTATGAATTTGCATTTATTCTTTGGCCATAGGTTAAAAAGTGGTTACTATTTTAAGTTCCCAAGGCAGTATTTTCTTTTCTTCGAGAACACATATATGAGCAAATAACTGCATAGTTTTCAATTCTAAATTTACAAAACAAAAAATCCATCCGATATGAGTAATTTTTTTTTTTTTCATCATGCTTGTTATGTTGTGGCATTTAGACAGTTCCTGTAATTGCTTGTACAGGTAGTGAATTATTTGCTACGAGGATGGATCAGAAACCTGGAATCTCAGGGTGCAGTTGCATTACCCTTGCTTGATGATATGGAAATGGAAAGTATTCAGAATAGCATCACCAAGGACTTTGAATTTGTGAGAAACGGATCAAACAAATCAGTGATAGTGCGTTTTTTGGGATCCAAATTCTCAATTTGGAACCTGATAAAATCGTACTTTAAATCTCGATTTGGCAGGTTAGAAACCAAAACGCCAAAGCAGATAATGTAAATTTGAGTATATTTATACCGACACAGTTGAATGTATGATAAATTATTTGATATATAATGATGTGTACCAAATGAATCGCAGGGCCTGAATGCTGATAATTGATGTTGAATTCTGTATGTTGTTTATCATATGATGATTGATAGGGGTTTGCGAGAGAAGAAAACCATTGGCTTATAATGTAAATGAAAAGGAAAATGATGGCTTACATCAAGTTTCAACTTTATGCAACTGTAAGAGAAACTTGCTAAGAAATGCAGCAAAGCAAAGGCTTCAAAGGAGTTTCAAGTTCTCGAGAAGAAACAGAGCGAGTCGTCAGTAAATATTCTCCTCGAATTTAGATTTTTTTAACAGAATTTTGACCCAGGGTAAGATTACGTAAATAAAGGGCAAACTCTGATTTTTTTTTTCATCATGCTAAGAAAATACTTCGCATTTGTAACTTCGTGGCAATAATAGACGAAAAGAGAGTGGATGTAAACTACATAAAAAAAAGAACTGAATACTGCGTAAAGTATTGACTAAGTTCTAGAGCCTATAAAAATACAGCTAATCTAATCAACATAAAATTATAGTATCACCAAAAATGAAACGTAAAGCTTACACAATCCAATCAAGCCATAATTATGGTTAAAAAAAATTCTTGGGATTCTAATTTGGCGGGCTATTTGTTCATCTCATCCAAGGCCAGGCCATATCCCAAAAATTTTTCCTCCTCTTCCAACGCCACATAAAAAGAACCAAGAAAAAGAAAACATTGCCCACTTCATTTTTTTTTTTTTTTTTTGTTTCCAAATCCCGAAAGCCCTTTCCTTTAGTCTCCAGTATTGAAAAAGCCTTCAACTTTTCTTCTTCATGCATTTGGCAGCAGAGCAATGAAATGATAAAAGTCTCGACTTTTTGATTCATATTTCTTGTTGAACCGTCAAATTTCCCATTTCAGAAAACTCCCTTCTAGACCCAGGAAGAAAAAAGGATTAGCTTTTCTTTTTTTTTTTTTTTGATGGGTTACCTTTCTTGCAAAGCAGAATCAGCAGTGTCTGTAATCTCCGCCTCCACAACCACCCAGATTTCATGTTCCAAAACTGCCACCGACAAGCAGGAAAAACCCATCAAGATCCAACTGTTTGATTACTCTGACCTTGAAGCAGCCACCAAGGGATTCTCTGATCAAAGGCTTCTAGGCAAAGGTAGCCATGGCTCTGTCTACAAGGCTGTTCTCAGGGGACGCCATGTTGCCATCAAGAAACCGTCTCCAAGGAACCAAGAAACCAACCAGGAAGCTGATAACGAGATCGAAATCTTGTCAAAGATTCAAAGTCCCAGATTAGTGAATCTTCTTGGCTTTTCTAACGACGCTAAAGATCGTTTATTGGTTGTTGAATTTATGAGTAACGGCACATTATATGATGTTCTTCACTCTAATTCTTCAAGGCCTTTGAATTGGGGTCGAAGAGTTCGATTAGCTTTGCAAGTTGCCAAAGCCTTAGAGACACTTCACTCACAAAAACCTCCAATTATTCATAGAGATGTTAAATCTGCAAATGTGTTAATTGATAGGAATTTCAATGCAAGATTGGGTGATTTTGGGTTGGCACTTAGGTGCGGTGTCGATGATTATAAGCTTAGATCAACCCCGCCAGCTGGTACTCTTGGGTATATTGATCCATGTTATGTTACACCTGATAATTTGAGTACAAAAACTGATGTTTTTAGTTTTGGGATCTTGTTGTTAGAGATTGTAAGTGGTAGAAAAGCTATTGATGTTTCACATTCACCACCTTCCGTTGTGGATTGGGCAATTCCTCTTGTAAAGAAAGGGAATATTGTTGCTGTTTATGATCCAAGGATTCCACCTCTAAAGGATCCTATTGTTAAGAAGCAGTTGGCTGTCATAGCAGCTAAATGCGTGAGGTCCTGTAGGGAGCGACGCCCTGCAATGAAAGAGGTAGTTGGTTGGTTAACTGGATTGAGCAAATTGGTTCCTTTACATTCATGGAATGCTTTTAACAATCCCTGTTTGATGGTCGAAACAACGGGGCGTCCTGTTGAATTTAGAAATGCCCAAGAGAATTTGGACGCCATGCATGGTAAATTTGGCAGGCAAACCACGAGGGACTCGCGCAGAGTCTATTCAGATTTGGGCTTCAGGAGCAACTTGATGGAACTTATGGGCGTGACTAGTATTGAAGGGGAGTCTGAAGTTTTCGGGGAGGCTGATGGATCAAGATCAAGGAGCAGAGCTTCTAGTCATCGATTTGGCAGCAAAAGATATGGTAACCAAGGGAGAGATCAGCAGAATAATGTTGGAAATAAGAATGGTGCTTTTGGTTTGAGGAGGAATCAATCAGCCGGAGAAAGTTCTGAACTCTTTTCAGGAAAAGGTGATGTGTTTTCTCGATCAAGTTTCAGTTCTCAGCCTGTAGGTGACAATTAGTTCATCATGAAAATTTTTACATTGAAATGATTGGCAATGGAGCTTAATTTCAGGCGCTTGAGGACTTTCTTGTTGCACCTCAAATTCATGTATATTTGTGTGTAACTTGTTATGTTTTTGGTGATTTCAACCAATCAACAAGTTCAAGGTTCTTTAAATCGTTAAAGTGGTGGTGTTCCTTTTCAATGTACATGTAGATCTGGACATTGCTAAATGTCCATTTTATAGGTCGTTAATCTTTGTTCTTTCTTTTTCCCCTCTTATTTTTGTTTCAACTTGTAAGGCCTATATATGTTCATTATTTGGTTTTTTAGACATCACTGCAAAACTTGAGCAGCCAAGCTGTCAAATTTATTAGTGTATTCAAATGAAGTTGATTTTTTTTATGTCATTAGCCAGATTGATACCTTACTTTTCCTGGAATTTTCTTCCTAAATTTTTTTTTATCTTCAAGGCTTCCATTCTGCATTTGCAAGTCTGGAAGTATGATGGGGTTTAAATTTAAGAGCCAAAAAGTAGTCTCCTTTGATGCATCTCTTCCTGAAATAGATAACGTTTGTCAACCAAAGCATACAGGATTACAGAGTAAGAAAACGACGTCAAGAACGAATATAAAATAATTGATTCTGATGGACCAGCTTGCTTTGCCCTGTCATTTTGTCCCCTTGATATATTATTGTCTATCTTATCTCATTTCTGGAATTTAAAAGATGTTAGTTCATCACTTCAATGGCGGGACAATATGGAAAGAATTGCTCAAAGTTGGAAGTTTGTATGGGAAGTTCTCAAAATCTACACGGCTAGATAATTCCCACACTCCCTCGTGATTGGATTATGAATTTTCCTTAGAAAATTGAACCTTTTCTTTGAAAAATGCCTGCTTCATATTTTTTTTTCTTTAAAGGTGTCTCTTACATCTTGAATTACTATACAATGAAAAGTTACCATCCCATTTCCCAGTTTCATAATTCTAAAAATTTTTTAACCATGATGTGAGTATAGAAACCTTTCATTAGAGAAGAATATAAAAAGGGGGGCAGAAAGTTCTTCCTACAAGAAGCAAACAGAAAGCACACAGATTTCTCCTGTGTTTAATTTAGTGTGTAAACATATTGAATATTCATTCAAGAAGGATGGTGGGAAAAACAACGGAAAATTCAACATCATTCTCTCTCTCTATTTCTTCCCTATTGACTAGAGTTTTTAAGTCAGTCAACTGAAAAAATGGGTAACCTTATTAAGTCACAATTCCAACCAAAAAAAAAAAAAAAACCAAGTAAAGCAAGCCTTCTAGAATCTAGACCATTACCAACCCATAAAATATTAAGTCATTGTCTGGTTCTTTGGTTGAAAGTTGCACAGAGAATAGTCATTTGAAATGTAAGAACATGCGCATAGCTCGTATTGTCAACGACGGAAGGACAATGAAATGTGAAAACTTGGGGAAACTATTCACTTACAAAGCCATCAGTAACACAAACTCCTTTTTCCCATTCTGCTAGTCCCATTAGATTAAAGCATTTGAACTCCGAATGACCTTACAGTGAATAATACGACAGGTTCAGTTGCTGGCTACTGCATTGAGGCATTAGGTAAAGTTTTGCTGTCCAAGAAAACGGACTGCACAACACGAGCACCCAAGTTGACTCCATTCTGTTAGAGTTATCGTAGGGGGCCAAAACCCCTTCTTTAGTGGTGACAAATAAAAAATCCACTAATAAGACAAGAAGAAGATGACCCAACCCAGCAATTGTTTCAAAGTTTCAAATTTTGAGACTTGAGAGTAAGGGAATGTGTCTTTAGCCGTTAGCAGGAAGCAAGAAAGTCTTGATTCCTTTCCAAATATCATAGGCTTTACAGCTCAGGTACTTGCAGTTTTCAGTTTCAAGTGCTTCTCCTCTTCATATATGCTTATTATTAGATCTTGCGTATTACAATAGTATGTACGCATGCTTCGGTCATTTGAATGACTCGGTGAATGTGCCCAGCACACCCACCTAATTATTTGGTCTAACTATGGAATTTTCTTTGGTTTTATTGAGGCAGTAAAAGGAATCAAAAAAAAAAAAAAAAACCAAAAGCCAACCATTGAAAATTGTTTGTCAATTCATTCATCATAAAAAGAGGAAACGAAGGTTGGATTTTTTTTTATTCTCGATAACTAGAGGTAAAAGATTTGAAGTTGAATGCTTCTATTTACTTCCACAAAACAAAATTGTAAGATAAAGTTTCACACTTTGTGAGGAAAGGATAGGAAGCATTGTCGTGGAAAAGGCGAAATGGCTAACGCGTTTGACTGCTTACCCCATTTGCGGAAAAATGTCGAACAAAAGGTACCCCACTTTCCCTAGAGTTATCTTCTACTGTAATCAGGTGATTGGCACCTTTTGACGTATTGGATGCTTTAATTTTGGGACTTCCAACTTTCTTCTTTTCAGATTAGACGGACGAACCATTTTATTTCATTTTTATTCTTTGAATTGAAGGGTGTGCCATTATTTAGCTGTTTCAATTCACTAAAGCACAAGCCTTTTCAAGTTGGAGCCAAACTCATCAACCCATTTTCCTTTTTTATTTATTTATAGTAATAGCAACATAGTGCTCCGAATAATTAACCCCACTGCCGAATGCTTGAACAAATTGGGCTTACCCCAAATCAATTTTTAAGTTCCAAGTCGGTGATGATGCTCTCTTGATACATGCATTTATTTGCAATCAATCCATTACCATAGCCCGAGTTTCAAGATGGCCCTAAATTTCTTCTATTGCCTCAAGCATTCAAAAGATCAAATCCGAACCCTCAGTGACAGATAGATGTTTCAAAAGATCTCCAATGGAGAATATTCTAAAATACAGCTCAAGGAAAGAGAGGTGACGAAATGAAATTATCAGCATCTTATTCAAACTTTCTGTTTTCATATTAATCTATGAAAAAAACAAAAAGCATATGGGTTGTACAAGTAATGGCCATGCAGAAACCAAACCATGCAACAACAGTGTCAATCCAATTCGGTCACCAATGGCGCCACAAAAGTGGGGAAAAAACTGAAAACTGAACTAAAGAAGCCAACTCTACTTCTCAATACTACAAAATGTCTAACGAAAAACAAACAACATAATGTCCTGAAAACTATTTCCACCAACTGCTTTAAAAAAAGAGTATTAATGTGAGGCAACCCAAAATATTTGGCGGGAAGAATGTAATGAACCAAAAGAACCAAAATCCTGCAGCATCAGTAAACAAGAGAAGCCATTCTTGTCTACATCAAAGTATTTAGCAGTGCCCCAAATGTGTTGCCACACGAGGAAAACATAAGCAGATTGGGGATTTCATCCTCGGAGATTCTGTGCCTTCTTATAACTTATCTTACATTCTGCTTTGTCTTAATCATACGCTTGAGAGTTGCAAGCCAAAAGTTGCACTCATCCCATTCACTAGTAGTGAGAAGAACCTATTTCGAGGAAGAGATAAAAATATATAAATAAATAAATAAAAATTGAAGCACTTTTAGTTGCCAACAATCATGAGGAAATCAGCATAAAGAACACTCATTCCCCAATACCTGGATTTGTAGAGCTGTTCCAAAATCATTACTGTCCAAAGCCTGGCAGAGCTGAATAAGCTTATCAGAAGCATTTTTGGAAATGTCTCCACTGTTGAGTTTGGCAAATAAGGCACCCACTTTCCTTGAATTGTCTTCTATTTCACGCTTCTTAGCTGGGTTTGCACGTGAGCCTCCCAGTGCTTGAGATGTCTCATTGAAAAGTCTAGTTAAGGTTGTGATAACAGGTTTCTGGTGTGCTGAAAAAAGCAAAAAGGTTAAAGTCACCAAAACTATTACATATATATATATATATATATATATAAAATTCTCCTATTAGTTTGCTGACATCCATGAATAGAGAATACTTTTGTTGAAAAAAGCACACATTTCCATAAGCCCCAGATTATACCTTCACTCTTATTTAATGTGGATTACGCAAATTCAAAAAGAGGAATAACTAGTGTAAAGAATAGTAATAAAATTTCACAATTATCATTTTGTGATAATTTATTATACTTCATAAATGTTCTTCTCGTGTAAGGTAATACTGTAAAGATAAACGATAATTTTTTGGATGGTAAAATCTTCATTCTGAAATAATCCCAGAAGAGAGGTGGACATACCATTCAGCTATGAGTATCTCCATAATCCAATAAACATGTATCACATTAGAATTAGCAACCAAAAACTAGCAATTACCAGGCACATTTGAAGTGTCAACAGTCTGCACAGTTGGTGGAGGAGCAGCAGGTGCCGCAGCTGGCGGTATTGATGCCGACTGTGGAGGGCTGGGTGGTTGCATTGGGCTTATCCCAGGTCCTTGAACAGATGTGTCAGTTACTGGCATAAATCCCCTAGGTGCTGCTGTGGGAGCTAAAACTTGGGGCATTTTGGGGCCAGGAGCTGATCCCATTTGTGATGGGACAGGTGCAAAAGAACCAGCCCCAGGGGGTACAGGATAAGTAGGATTGGCAGCACCCTGAAAGGCATGCAAAAATAATTCAGTATACCAGTCTCAGAAGGAATAACTATGGCATCGAGCATAAAATTAAATGTAGCAATACAGACAGGATATAACTGAGAACCCAAGGTAGTTGGATGCTGGTATTGATCTGCGTTTCTTAGAACAGGAGGATTCGTAGGAACAAAGGGTCTAACAGCAGGCTGACTGGTGACAGGTGAAGGAGCAAAATTTGTCTGGAAGGACAAGAAACTTTTTGTCAAGCATCAAACTGATATACTAAATGCAAAGAAAATAATGCATTATAATAAAATAAAAAGCAAGAAAAAACTAGAAAGCCAAAGATAGAGTGCTTATTTGGGACAGCACAGAGCCTTTTCTATCCAATATCTAATCTTTCTACAAACGCTCAGGTTGTTTTTTTCAAAACAAGATATGGAAAAAATCAAATCCAGGCAAACACATGAAGCTGGTTTAGTCCAGATTTTCGGTTTGTCCAGTTTTCTCCTCCCATACTGGGTCTCAGAGAAAACTAGTCACAACCAATTTCAGACAGCAGCAATAGAAGGCTGTTTGTAGGTTGAAAAATTGTCAAGTCAATCAAGATCACTTGCAAACTAAAAAGCCCAAAGATTTCCAAACATATACCCCCCATGCTAGTTTTAGCCTGGCCATGCTGAACTAATTCAATCCAATCATTCACTCCAAAATTCTCTAAATAAGCGCTCTCTTTTTCTTTTCCTGAGGATACCCCAAATGGATGGTATGATTCATACAGAGTGAATGAAAATATCCATTGAACCAACTTGTCTCTAGGTGTTAAGATAGCATGCCAGATTAAAAGAAAACTGGAAAAAACTATTAATATTATTACAACTTAGCCAATGCTTAGAGTCTAACATCAAATAGAGTACTATGCAGAAAAAGAAACCAAAAACAGTATACCTGGGAAACATGAGGAGCTTGGGTTGGAACAAAAATACTGGCAGGCGGCGCTTGAGGTTGATACGAGGGAGGAGGTGCATATCCTCCATATGGAGAAAAAGAACGCTGATAACTTTCATCATAAGCACCACCTGGAACGCTTGGCTGAATTTGTGATGCAGCTGCATCCTAAGCAATGAGGGAAAGTAACCAGAAAAAGTCATTCACGATATCACAACAGATTATCAAGGAGCATTCAATCAAACACAGATCACATAAAAGAAAAGCGCAAGATAAAGCACCGGATATAAATGTTGCAAAGGCTCAAATACTGGTCCACCTGTTGGATGAGAGTTTTCGAAAACAGCAGATTTAGTTTCTTTCACTGCAAGAATAAAGTATATACCGTCAACAAGCACAAACTGCAGGCCATAAAACTTAGCTCAGGCATTAGCAAGCTAATTTCATGTCCTCGTATATATTGTTGATGCCACAAAAAAATAAACCTGTAAAGATATATTGAAAGAAGCTGAGACACCAGAAAAAGTAGCTATTGCTTAAACACTTAAATGCTCAATAAAGTTTCTACCAAGTCAAAAGGTGCTGACATTTTAGTCACTAGCATGACCTTTTTTCATGTGAATTATTTGCATAAATATAAATTAGCAGTGGTAGATCAAAAACCCAAATGTAACAGCACTATAGCAATAACCATCGACCATCTTCTAAAGTACATACCAGGTTCTGTAGAAAGTGCAATACGATCTTTCAAGATCACAAGTTCGGGTGACAGCTCATCAGAACCCAAGAGTTTTAAGTACTCCATTGCTGTTGTCAGAAGCCCTTGACTAGCCAAAATTTCAGCATATTTCTCAACAAGCTTGCATAGGGATGCACTAAATCGCTTCTGGCCAGTTGCCAAAGCAAGGACAATGGTCTTTTCCATCAAATCCTAGAAAACAAACTTCTATTGTCAGATTTCTCGCCTAATAACTTAAGTTTGCAATGTATTGTTTCTACGCATTGCTAACTTACCTGGAGAAGATCGACGTAAGATTTCCCGTCATATTCAGTTGTCAGGCACCTTGACCAAATCTCTACTGTTTTATCAATATTTCCCGCACATATATAACAAAGAGTTGCTGCCAGAGTATTACCATTGGCCATTAGTTTCGAAGCAAGTGTATCACAGAGTACAGTCCATTCCTCCTTCTGGGCAAACTGCTCATCAAATATGATAAATGAGTCCATAATAATAGCAATAACAAGTACAGTTATATAATTAATTGCTACACCGCCACATATCTACTTACAAACTAGAAACTTACTGTACAGAGAAGTGCTAGTGTTTCTTTCCAGAATTTCAGAGGCCTGGTGTTAACAAGGCTCAACAGATCATTGTTTACCATTGCTGAGACAACCTAAAGACAAACAGCACAATTAACACATAATTTTCCTCAAAATAATAATTAGCAATCTTCTAGCGAACGAGGAATATAACCCATGTAAATAATTTAAATTCGAATTCCTAGTTTAATAAAGATATATAATTAAACCCTTCAGTGCTAAGCAAATATAAAAATTTAATTCACCTTAAGGTATGGTGAACGGCTCATCTTAAGATACTGATCACGTGTACTCTCCCATAAGGAAGGACCACCAACATGAGCAATAACTAAAGCATCAGCCATTTTATTTGTTGCAATGCACTGACCAACTGCTCCTTTATAGTCACCCACCACCAAAGCACGCTGAACAGCATCATCAAATGATGGATCTGCGCTTTCCTCCAGGCCATCTGATTCTTGAGGTATTAAATCCATGCTGGGAACTGTGCTCTCAACAGCAAAATTATTATCAGATGTTGAAATGGGTGTATCAGCTTTGGGGCTCGGAAGATTGTTGAAGAAATCTTCCCCATTATCAGCTGCAAAGAGGGTAGTTTCTTTCTCAACCTCATAGCCCACCTTTTCTGTAACTTTATCCTCAAGTGTAATATCATTTACACTCTGAGAGAGGTCATTGTGTACAGTATCCTTTTCTTCAGGTAGACTAAAACCAAGATGCATGAGCAACTTTGTCCTGGCTGTCCCATCATCTTCAAACATCACTTTTAAGAAGCCCCAAGTTTCTCGATCATCCTGAGATCTGCATAGAATTCCAAATGAACCATCAAAAGTATTAATTGGCAGAAGTAACAAATTATTTGACAAAAGAAAGAAAGATAACTACAATTTCTTTAATCAGATGACATACTCAGACTCTTGAGATTTCTTTTCACATAAAACCCTTAGTGAAGACCTCTCCCCATTCTGTATCGCAGATTCAAATTCAGATGAACGGCTGACCAGACTTTCCTCAGTAACTAAGTTGTGCAAAAAAACCTGAAAATAACATACAGGACCATAAGATCCCAAAAAGAAGGATGTCAGAGGCATATAAATATAACGGAACAAAAAAAAAAAAAAAACTCCCTCACAATATTTACCTCCGATGATGCAGAAGTACCTAAACCAGATATCCGAGGGTGAAAAGATACAACTTTTCCTCCAAAACCAAAAGATGCCCCAACAGGACGTTTATACCATTTTGGAGCTCTCAAAGAAACTGCATGAAAAGACATTAGAACTAGTTAGAAAAAAAGTAAGTACCAATAAAAATATACATAATCTTAGAAACAATAACTTTGAGTTTAACAGAGATAAAGAATAAAGACTATTAAGCAGAGTTGGCCCATGTCAGCATATCTTCTAAACTTACATCGGCAGCCATCAATATGTTTCTACTCTAATGCCAAAGCTTAATAGTACTAAGGTCAAACTATAATTGAAAGATGAAATATATATACATATATATTATATGCATGCTAAAATCGATACAAGCCCACCCAAACCAGTCTACAATAATAGATGGAGAAAATAGATAGTTCTGCCAGAAGCAAATTAAGGGCTACCAAACCAAAAGCTGCAGTCAAATATATAAATATAATTATGTTTGCTGAATTACCTGCACCAAAATCGCCCTCCCCAACACTATATCGGCTGCAACCCTGCAGAATAAAGGTAAAAAAAATTACTGGAAAGTACTAAATCTAGGGTTCAAGGAGGAAAAGAGATCTGAGAGGCAAAATTTGTTAGTAACCAGACAATTATCTTTGTCTTAAACAAACCAGCAAGAACAATAAGCTTAAGACATTGGCAAGATTAAATTATGAATGCAGCACTTGTCCCAACAAGATACATAAAATGCCATCCCTAAATGGATGATAGTTTTAGCTGATTGCAATTGATCAGTCAAACATATGCCCAACTGCTAAGAAATTTTTGTTTAACAAAAACATAACTATGATAGGAAAGATAACTTAAACAAGGTCAAACCTCAATATTGTAAATGCCAATTTTGCCATCGAATGAGGATGCTGATATTATTCCAGGTATCTTTGAATACCAGTGCACATCGAAGTTCCAGTTGGTACCAGCAGGCAATTCACAGACGATCTATTCCCCCAAAGAAACCCAAAAAAAATAAAAAAAAAATAACAATTCAGAATATACTTAATTGATAAAAGGAACAAACAGAGCGCCAGAAAGAATGCCTGAACCATATAAACAATTAACTCATTCCCCCACCTCTCCAGTAACTGTATCCCAACAAATAGTCCGATTATCTTTGGCACATGTAAGTAAATAAGAGCTGTCAGACGGACACCATGCCATTGCAATTACACCTGCAACGACAGATGCAATCAACAAAATAAATAAAAATAATACAACTCCTATTTAACTTACGATAAAAATAAGACCCAGAAAAATAATGCACAAACTGAATGGGGAGATGGATAACTACCAGAAAAAATAAACAACGAATGATCTATACCAGGAGAGAGACAACCTATTCAATCATAAAAATTTAATATTCACTCAAACTTTAGGAAGCTAATTAAATAAATTCCATATTATATGGTCCAGTATCAGATTAAAATGAAAGGTTTAAGCAATAATTTAGCCCTTCCATCGTCATTGCCATTCTTATGAAAATTTTCAGGCCGATGCTTTTGAATTCTCTAAAGAAAGAGAAAGAAAAGTGAAATAGCAAATACTCAATAGCATAAAATTTTCATATCAAGTACAAAAACAAACACCCAAAAGTCAAGAGGTAAACTATCAACAATGCATCAACTTGTCAATCATGGTTACCTTTTGTGTGCCCCACAAACTCCTTCACTGGTGACATTATATTCCGCATATCCCAAAGCTATTTGCAAAAATACCAGAAATTAAAAATTACCAACAAATGGTATCCTCAAAAGAAGCAATATCATCAACAAGATCATTACCCTAAGCGCAGGTGAACCGTCTTCATCAGATGCAACAACAAGTTGAGTGGCAACATCAGGATGCCACTGCAAAAAAGAACATCGTCTTCTTACAGAATCTGCAAAACTGTCAATTAAAAAAGAAAAAAAAAAAAAGCTAAGGCCAAATGAGATCCCAGGTCACAATGGAAATAACATGCATACACCCAGAAAACTTTCACATGGTAAATAACATGAAATTTACCTTATCACTGGTTTTTGCTTCTTCAAGTCCCAAACAACTGGAAAAATAAAACCATACATATTATCTCCCTGCTAGACTTAAATGAAAAGACAAACAGTCTAGCGTCCATTTTACTTACCAGTTGTTCCATTATATGAAGTTGATGCCAATATATGTTGAACCTTGCTATTCCAAGACAAAAATGAGATTTCACCCTGAGCGGCAGAACCGCTACCCTGCACAATGACCACAAAAACTGTCAGCTGCCTCCATAGATGGAGGGGAAGGGTCTTCAGACAGATTTCTAGCTGAACCAACTATACATTTTGAAAGGGCATGCTTGCTACAGTAGAAGACATTAGTAGAATACTAAAGCATAAATAACTTATGAGATTGTTATTGATGATGAGGTTTAAAGTTCAACAAGTTAGGGGAGATTGGCACATACTCTAAGAGGCGGAAAATGAGAGGGTTGTGCAGGCGCAGCCAAATCCCAGATGCAGATTTCACCATCATCTGCCCCGGATGCTAGTAAGTTTGGAGCAATGACATTGAACTCAAGACCACGAACCTGAAATGTGGGGACAAAAGTAAATATACCATGCAATCTTCAAATGCTTGACGACAAATATTGTATATGTCAAAACAATTGAGCATTTATTACAGAAAAAGAAACTCACAGGCCCTCTGTGCCTTGAAAGATGTCCAACAAGAGCTTGTTCATTTGCCTCAGAGCTGGGAAATGGAAGCAAAAACAAATTACTACAACTTTAATCATATATAGTAAGATATCTATAGTGGAGTTCACTTAAATTTTCTTCACCCTTTTCTTCTTCTTCATCCTCTTCTTTTTTTTTTTTCTTCCTTTTTTCCCCCGAAACAATGCTAATAACAACATAAATCTCCAAAAACATGATGAGATTGTTAAAAAAAAATACATAGCACAAATATACTAGTAATAATTAGAAAAAAACTTCTAAAACGAGAAATATTAAAGTAACCAAATCCAATCATCAAGAAAACAAACACCAAAAATGAACAGATAAAAATGTTATCTCTTCCGTTAACAAATGTCCCAATCAAAAACCAGACTAATAAAAAAAAAAATTCTCCCTGAAGAGAAAGATAATCATTTCCTTTCTGATTCTTAGCCTCAAATAAAATACAGCATGATCCAAATGCAACCAGAAACCTGATACCAGCGTCTTTAACTAAAATTTATAAATCATCCAGTCATAATCCTAAACAAAATAATCAACCTGAGTTGTAATTCAAATACTGAACAAACAAGTGAACAAAACACAACAAATATACAAAAATCATATTTTGCTCTAAACAATGAACCTCCAATTTTCATTGTCATTCCTAATTCCAAACAGCCAAACAATACCATTTACACATGAGACAAAATCCAAATCATGCTTGTAATCTACTCGAAGGCAACACAGAAAAGATCAGGCACAGAAAATTAAAATCCATTTGATTCCACTTATTCCAGCCCCACAAGCAAAGATGACTGTAACAATTTAACACGGAATTAAATTTAAAATCATTCCTCCAGAGTCAATTTCAACCAACCATTGATCAAATACAGTTATATAAGTAATCTAGAACTCACAAATTATTGGCACATTATTTCCAAATCAAACCTAAAATCTCAGGCCTCAAAAGTAAACAAACCCAACAGCCTATATAACCACTAGTCAAAAACCATATGAGACACCAAATTCCCTACAAGTCCCTATTGATCCGCTCCAAACAACCAGGAAATTCAACTCACATGAGACTTACAAAATTATAGAAAGCCCACATTAGAAATGTGGCAATGCCCATTAGATAACAGAATAGCATAATTCCAAGTAGCTACAAAACAAAGCAGTCACCATATATTCCCGTCAACACAACATTATACAAAATATATCCAAATTAACTAACAGAATACAAAAATGCCCCATTAATTGATCACATTTCCAATTCAATCGAAAATTAAAGTGAATTAGATAAATTTACCGGATCAGGGTTAAGGGATTCCAAAGATCGATGTTGCCATCAACGAGGCCACCAGCAACGAGCCCGAGCGAAAAGTCATCCGAACCGGATCCGTTCTTGCCCCAAGCTAGGCGGTTAAATCGCTCTGAGCTGGGACATTCGCCTACAACGGGAAGCTCGCGATCATCATTCTGGAAATCAAACTTGAAGATCTCGAGATTCGCCGATGAACTGAAGGAGAGATCCACCGCTCCAGCCATAGTCCCCGCCGCCATGTAAGGCGCATCCGGCGCCAGTGCCACTGACGCCGATCTACTCACCCCTTTTATACACGCCATTAGATTAAACGTAAATTTTACGATTCCTTATTCCCCAAAATGCCTATCACTTAATCTGTAGATACAGTGAGAAACAAACAAAGATCGATAACAATTATCAGCGCATATGCGTGCTGATATAGAAGAACCGCAAAAAGAGACCTGATTTTGGATTAAAACGATGAGAATTTGGACAATTAGGGTTTGATCCGACTTTGGAAATGCAGAAAGAGAAGGGAGAGAGGGGAGCGACGAGGCAAAGAGCGAAGATTATATGTGTGAAACACAGTGGAGTGGCTTTCTTTTTTTTTTTTTTTTGGGGCAATTTCTGAGATTTATATTTCCCCTTTTAGGTTTTTCTAAGGGGATTTAATTTGACAGTAGAAAAGAAAAAAGGACTGCGTGTTTTCGTGCGCAATTCGAATCAGGATATGACACTTGGATCCGGTTTCGACCTTGATAAAATCACTCTTTTTATCTAACGGATGATTGATTCAAGCAGGAGATTGTTTTTTTTAAGTAAAATTTTAAATTCGAATTTTATATATAAAAATACTTTTACTATAAAAGTTTCACTCTGTTAAGAGTTAGATTAATTAAAATTTAATTAACTTTCGTGATTTAAAAAAAATCACCGGGCTGAGGAACTGCGCTTAAAACTAAACTAGCTTAGAGTCCAAAAGGCTATCGGCTATGTTAGTTTAGCGGGATATATTTATGCATGTATGCTTTACAAGTTGGCATGATATATTTATATATTATTAATTTATTTGATAATATTAATTTTTTTAAAATTTTTAAAAATAAATATAAATAATTTTATTTTAATAAAATAATATTATTTAATTTATTAATAATATATTTAAATATAAATTTAAAAAAAATTAATTAAGAATAACAATAAAAAAAATAGGTAATAAATTTTTCAATCAAAACCCAATCAATCTTAGTTAGAGTTTATAATTTTTATATGTATTGTATTTTATTTTTATTAATTATATAAATATAAAACTAACATAAATTATTAAATATTTTTAATAATATGTCAAATTTTTAAATATAAATAAGATATATATATTAAAAAATTATGTTAATTATATTTAAAAATAATTTATCATTGTTTAAAATGTAAATATATTTTATCATATTTATTATATTATTTTAAATTTATTACAAATATATTGTATTTTTTTATTTGATTCAAAAATTTCAAGTCCGATGTTTAGTTGAATGTAGATCCAAGAACAGTTCGGTCTTGTCTGGCACCAAACCGTAAAATCATGCTTCAGAGAGTTCGGACATAAAACTAAGCCATTCCTTGTCCTTGTCACTTGTCCCCTCGACCCCACTCCAACGCACGCCCCTCCCCCCCCCCCACCCCAAAAAAAAAGAGGCAAGGACGTCCACCAACACGCTCGGAACTACCCAACCCAAAAGCCTTAAAACTCTTCTTGCTTCCCATCCCGTTTGCCTCACCTAACGCCCCCTTCCGAAAAAAAGAAAAAAAAAAAAAAAAACCTGTTCTGGAAGCCCAAGAAAAAGGGGAAAAAACAAATCAATACACAGTAGTCGTGGTTAAGGGGAAAAAACTATAAAAGGAGGGCGGAAGAAGATGTATCGGGATGTTTCAAGCTGCAACACCTACAACTATGGCGATGCCTCGTACTGGGACACCCGTTATATTCAGGAAGCTGGAGGTGCCTTTGACTGGTACCAGCGTTACTCTTCTCTACGCCCTTTTGTTCGTAACTATGTCCCTACCTCCTCTCGTATCCTCATGGTCGGCTGTGGGAATGCCCGTAATTTCTCCCCACTCAATACTTTTTATTTTATTACCACATATTTGGTTTTCTAAATCCCTTCTTTTAAATTTTTTTCTCTCATTTATCTGCATATTCCATCTTGCTTAACTTCTGATTTAGTGAACTGTATATCTTTTTTTTTTTGATGAGGAAGTGTGGGAAAGCATAAAGGATGAAAGATTGAATTTTGTGTTCAAATCTAGGGTTTTTTTTCCCTATCTGTTAAGGGATTTACTTCCAAGAAAATGCTTTTTCTTTGTAGTTATGTCGGAGGACATGGTTAAGGATGGATATGAAGACATTATGAACATTGACATTTCCTCAGTGGCTATTCACATGATGCGAAGGAAATACGAGCGTGTTCGTCAGTTGAAATGTATCCTTTTAAACATGAGAGAATCGACGACTGTTTATTTCGGGAAAACCTCTCTGCATGAATTTTGGTTTTTGGCGATTCTTGCGTCATGTTCCATTTCAATTTTTCTCCCTTCTAGTGGCTGTAACTATTTTTCTGGTTTCCTTGATGAACCTAAATAGACATGCAAATGGATGTCAGGGATATGAGTTTTTTCCCAGATGAATCTTTTGACAGTGTTATTGATAAAGGTATGGCACCATGTTTCCATTACTTTGTCAAAAGTTGCTGATTATCTGCCTCAAATGCTGATGAGACTTTTTTGTTGTTGCTGAATCTGTGCTCATGAGCTGCTGAAATTTGATTTAGGAACTCTTGATTCTTTGATGGTATGATGCATATTCGAATGCTTTCACTGTTTCTTCTGTTTATTTTATGAAATCTAAAAGTTTGTTCTTTTTATGAGTTTTAGTGTGGCGCGGATGCTCCAATAAGTGCTTCTCGGATGTTGGGTGAAGTGAGCAGGTTGTAAACTTAATGGCATTTATAACATCTATCCCTTATCTTGTAATCGTTATTTATTAGATTAGATTTATTTCTTGCACCTATTATTTGATTACGATCACTAGAGACGTAGTGTTGTCAATAGGACTTCCCTCAATTACTCATGCATTCAATTTCGAAATTGCTAGCTGATTGCTTTTTGTTTTCTTCTTGGTAGACTTCTCAAACCTGGAGGGATCTACATGTTGGTAACCATTTAGCCAAATTTGAAAACTCTGTTTTCGCAATGTTCCCTTTGTCACTCTCAAAATTTAAAATGGATGATGTGTTCATAAAATTGCCTTTACCAGATAACTTACGGTGATCCTTCAGTGAGGATGCCCCATTTGAGCCGGCCAGCATATGGGTGGACTATTTTGGTGTATAGCCTACGTAAGTTCTATTTTCTTCTCCTTCATCCATTTAAGCATCTTATTTTCTGTCACATCATTTGGTTGTGTGAAAAGTTATACATGCTTTCAGTTGTACATACTCTTATGTTTTCCTCTACAAATATTTTTAAATTGAAGTTATGCTCATCTTTTCTGCCTTCTGCTTTCATTGAATATATCTCATTCTAATTTTTATTTGTTAAGAGAGCCATAATAGCAGGTTAACAGCCCTAAAGTCCGTTTGTACTCTCTTTACTTTATCCCTCCACCTTGTTCTTTGGTTGGGATTCAAGTCCCTATTTTACTTTCTCCTTCGTTACTCTTCCCATGATCTTTCTCCCTGACTTTTAGTCACTCTAAAGCAAGAGATCCTCCCTACAAGTTATATAAATAAGATGAGCACATAAAAGGACTTTTAATTTCTAGGGCACCTTTTATAATGCAAATATGTTTTCCAATGCTCTTTCTAGAAACCAATGTTGTCCTAACCTTGCATGCATTTGGGTGGCAAACTCAATGGAGCTGTCCACTGGGCGGATTCAAGACTTGTGGGTGGCAACCAAGGAGTGAATAGATGCATGGAGAGGGTTGTTGTTAAGAAGAAACAGCTATATTATTTTCTGCATTTATGGTTTTTGGCTGATGAAATCCTGTTTTCAATCTTTACAAGTCAGGACTAGTTAGGGCAGGTCAACATTGCCAAACTTTACCCATTTTCCCCCAATAACGGAAATATACTCTTTGTCTCATAGGATCATCCTTAAAATCCTATGTCACATATGTAGGAGATAAAGGTGTACTGATTCATGAATTTGATGATCATTTGCCCATTTTAAAGCAAATGTTGTTGTTGAAATTACTGTATTGTGTATCTCCATTTATTTAATTGCTGTCAAAAGAAAAAAAAAAAGAGTTTCAAAATTTTGTATAGTTGTTGCATCTTCACCATGTTCATCATTGTGCAAACCGTAGTCTTTTTAATAAATTCCTCCTATTCTGTGTCCATTGGCCACAGAAAAGAAGGAAACCTTAGTTTTAGCGTGTTTTAAATGCTCTTCTTTATGCATATTTTCGTTTGTTTGTAGCCAGACCGGATTTTAACAGGCCTGGAGGTTGTTCATCGACAAAGTCATACTTGGAGCCCCTTCCAGTCGCTGAAAATGGCTTACTTCCTGCTGACTTTGTTTTGGAAGATCCGGATTCTCACTTTATATATGTGTGCAAAAAAATGGATGACACAGAGCTAAGTAGCACACCTACCTATCCATTAACATCTGAAATTTTATAGTGAATAAGTAAGAGATGAAGCGCTGAGGTAGCATCATACTGCTTTACAAGCTTCAAAATTACATTTCAATTGGTAATTTTATGTATAATTATTATCAATGCACTGATAATCTGATATTAAGACTCCAATAGCATACAGCTTCTATAATTATGTTTGTGGTTCTTTTTATCTCAGGTTCCTTTTTAGTAATACTTCTTTAAGGAAAGCAGTTATCGTTGCTTAAAGCATCTTGAAAAGTGAACAAGATGCAAAAGACAGTGAATCAATGAAGAGATAAATGGCTGACTGCATGGGCCATGCCTTTATGTGTTTAGCTAACATTCTTTTTCACGATATTTGATCGACTAACTTATTAGTTATAAGCTGTTAAAAATGTTTGATAGCTCTTTCCTATCAGTTTATCTTGTGAATCAATCATATATTTAAGAAATAAATTTAAATTTTATGGAAAGATATTGCAAAAATGGGGAAATAGACTGCAAATTTGGGAATGGAACTTATCTTGCAAGCAGATTCTTCTCCAAGTTTGGTATAATTTTGCCAAATCCCATATAACTAGTCTAGAGATTGAAGTATTATCAAGAATGGGAAAAGATTTGGAAATCCAAAGCTGCATTTTATGACAAGTACCCTTCACAGAAATTAGTAAGGGATCAACAAATACAGCAACCAAGAGACATAATAAATAAAGCAAATTTAACCATTAAAATTTTTGAGCAATCTCCTTCCATTTTTAGCAGTGCCATTTCCATCTATAAGCAATTCATTGCATACAGATGAACCTCTAAAAGAAACCGTCCCCGGTGGACCCAACAAAGAACCCTCGAAGTTGTTTCGGAAAAGCAAAGAAGATTTAAAAAAAAAATTTTTTTTTAATATATCTCAAAGTAAAATAAAAGGGTCTCCTTTTCTTTGATGATGATAATACTGTTTACAGTTATAATTTATCATTTGTAAAAATTGATAATTTTAGATCGGCATATAAGTACCTTAAAGGAGGCCGTTGGGAAAATCTAGGAGGGCAATTTACGATGAAACTCTAAGTGGGACCCACAGAAGGTTTTAACAACTATGGAAACAATGAAAAAGGGGGGTCCGGTGTCGGCAGCCAAACCTAGGACTCTACAAATATGGCAAAAGAATCATGCAAACTTGCAAAGCGCACTATAAATAGAATACAGAGCCATGCTACTTGCCGTTTCTAGTCTTAAAACGCCTAGCTTTGTTATCTTCTCATCTCTAAATTTAGCCATCCTTCTTTTCCCAAATTAAGCCCCTCTTCTGTCTTCTCTTAATGAAAAATGCAAAACTTAAATTCAATGCGAAAAGTGGTTGGTCTCTTAATTTGTCCTAAAGATTGAAGTGAAATAACCTTTCCTTTTTCTCCTTGCTATTCTGAGTTTCTGAGAAGAAACAGAGCAGATAAAAAAATGGGTAGGGGGAAAATAGAGATAAAGAGAATAGAGAATGTTATTAGTAGGCAAGTCACGTTCTCGTTTGCTTAAGAAGACTAAGGAACTTTCTATTCTCTGTGATGCTGGGGTTGCTGTCATTATTTTCTTCAATACTGGCAAGCTCTTTGAATTTTCCAGCTCTGGTATTATTTTAAAAAATGAAAATTCTTTTTCTTTTAAATGTTTTTATCATTGCATGAGTTTTTTTTTATATGTTTTTTATTAATATATTTCTTTATTTTTATGATTAGAATGGTGTTTACCAGGGTTATCGATTAAGAAGTTTAGTCGGTTTTGGGTGTTCTTTATTCCTGCATGTATGTTTGGATCATTCCTTTCATATCCCAAGTCAGTTTCTAATTGAAATTTCAATAGAAACTTGGTATCCAAATGATTGATTTTAATTTTTGGATGGTACCATTTTTGAAGTATTAAGTTCTTCCAAGCACATGTTAATCTAGTTCAGTGTCTGCATGTTAGCCCCAGTGATCGCAGATTAATGAGATAGTGGAGGCATTACTGCTAATAGGAGATCAGAGATGCTCTGCTTAAGGATTGTTTGTTTCGGTGTGTTGATTTGGTTCATAGTCTAAGTTTACGTAATGGGAGTTTGAAGTAGAAACAGCTCTAAATTGTACAAAATAGAAAGGATTTTAGGTAATGAGTGGCAAAAAAGGAAAGGCTGCCAGGAAAAATATATAGAAGGCAAAGATTTGCTTTATTAGGTTGGAAATCAGAAATATTGAAATGTATGTTTCTATGTAATAGAGGAACTGGAAATATTGGAATGAGTATGCGATGGAGAGAGCGAGAATCGCAATCAACAACTCATCAGCTTAACTATGAAGGATAGGTACCTGACATTGTTAATTCTAACATATTCTAGTTGGTCGTTATCAGTGCATGCTGTAATTTTTAAGTGGGTTGAATGTTCTAACAGAAA
>JBBYHM010138671.1:0-37617 GCA_038381775.1 Adansonia rubrostipa | reverse complement strand
GAAATGAAAATGGTCTTACAATTATTCCCCAAATGTTTGTGCCTTTTTCTTGAGTCAAAACCTTGAGTGGTATGATCAAAGGGCTGTTTCATTGCCCAAACTACTCTAGGGTTGTGCAAATAAGCTTATGATGCTCATGCCACTCTTTCCCTTCAGTCATAGATGTTTGAATGTCAATGACTTGAGTTTGGACTAGTAGGCGTAAAAAATAAGAGATTTCCCCTGTTTTGCTTTATCCTCTACTGGCAGCACAATTGTTTGCAAATTGAAAAATCACTAAACGATTTTTCATGAATTTTTTAATATTTTTCTATCAAAGCATGTCGAATTATCTTTAAAATGATGTCTTATTCACCCTCGGATCATTCTGGATGAGAGAGTTATGATTTTTCAACTTTAAATTGTCCAAAACCTCTGTAATCTAAACATGTATTCTGGTTGGGCCCTTCAAGCCCACTAAATGATTTTTCCAAATTTTTCAAACATTTATCCTAAAAGGTTCATGAAATTCCCTTTTTAGAAAGGTATTGTTTGCAATTTTTTGATTCCAAATCAGTCCGGGGTAATTTTTTTTCAAATTTTGACACCTTGTCCCTCATATGCTCTGCTAGTGGCACTATTAATCCGAACTTGAAAATTTATTTCTCCAGAAAGTGACTTTTTAGGGTAGTGGGAATATTTTTAGGATGAACTTCATCGCGTCACCTTTATAAGGTGTCTTGTCCACCTTTTAAATCCCTCGAATCAATTTAAATGAAATTCGGGAAGCAAGATAGCATGATGTTGTCCCTTATTTTTGATTTTGGTCAAAATTGGGTTTTTTTCCCAAATTTTGTCTCGAGACATTCAAATGTCTCTATGTCAACCCGATTAGACTCAAGAATATGCTTTGACCTCCCATAGGCTCGTATCAAGGCACAAACACATTTTACATTTTTATCATCCTTATTCATAATAATTTTCTTTGCCAAAAGTTGTTGAAAGGCTCATACATTCCCTCAATCAGAAGGTTTTGCTAACTTAAGTTTTCCAACTTAACTTCTCTAGAGAATGTCAAACGTATCACTTTTAGGGATACTTTAACCCTGCCTTTCTAAGGGGATACTCCAACTCGGCTTTTCAAAATAGTCAAGATTAAAAGAAACCTCCTTTGTCAAAATTATTTGTTATCCACAGGGATACTCCAACCTTACCTTTTCGAAGGGATACTCTAACCCTATTTTCAACTATAATTAATTTTTTTCTCATCCTCGGACTTTTATGAATATGTCAAACAAATCTTGTTTAATCAACAAACCCAGATGCATCTCGAAAATTGTTGATTCAGTTATTCCTAAATAATTGATACTAATTATGAGATAAATTCCAATAGTGCATTCCTTTTCTTTATCATTGCATTCAATGATCCATGTTATGTTACTTCATTTATTATCTTACTAACATGATTTCTTTGTGATGATTATTTGCATTCATGTTTTCCAATCATTTCAAATAAAACTAAAGGTAATGTACCGCATGGGTATCTCTCCAATGCCCAAAGTGGAACATTCCATTTTCAAAGTAAAATCTAGAGGTCATTTTTATCGAAAATCTGTATATTCCCCATTTCTCTAGGGCGTATGTGAGATTAAATTTTTTTCATCAGAACCTAGACTATTTCTACAAGATTCATGCATTAAAAGGGGTAATATCAAAATAATGACATGCTAAAATCGAAAGAATCAAAATTGAGATAAGACATAGCTAGTAAGGTACTGATTTCGAGCGTCATGATGAGGTTTGTACCTCATCGTGCCTAACAAACTCCCAAACCCAAACGACGATCTTTGCACTGCGTAGACCACAGGATCGATGTTTTGAGTTTTGTAACTCAAAACATAGGTTTCAATAGGCATCCAATCATGCCTAGCCTAAAATGATCGATGGTGACTCTAAACGTTGGCCATTTTATGATGGTCATCCGAGACCAATAAGATGAGTGATTCATCTTATAGCCCCCCTCACTGTACCATAAGTTAAGAATCCATACATTCTCATTTTCATCACATCGTAAAAAAAAAAGTCTCGACCAAGAAGACATTTTAAGTCAGAAAAATATTTTAAGTCGTACGCATTCGTAGATCTATGAGGATCCACGCTGAGGTACATTGCGATAATAGCCATTTCATACTTTTTGGTTAAGGGCTTTCAAGCCTTCTAGCTAGCATTGGAAAACCACTGAACCTTTATGAAGGTTTAAGAAACAATCTATATTGATCACTATTACTGGAAGGACACTTGTGTTGCTTGTGGCCTTAAAAAAGTGATCGAAGTAACCAAGCTGTGGCAACGATCGTATAGAGATCGAGACACTCAGAGTAGGCAAGATCTTTATTAGCCATCTGTGTGGATTATTTTTACTAGCAAGGCATTTGTGCTACTTATGGCCTCAAAAAAGATGTTAAAGTAACTAAGTTTGGCAACGATCATTCAAGAATCGACACACTTAGAGTTGCAAGTTTTGAGTAGGTGAGATCTTTATTAGATTTGTGCATTAAATTTCCAAAATCAACTACATATACATCTTAGCCTAAGATCTTAAGGAAATCTAGGATTTTTTTATTTACTTTTTGATACGTATAATAAATTAGATTAAATATTTTACTTATTTTGATAAGTATGAGTTCGGACTTTATTTCACTTCTATGCTCTAAGAGAAGAGAAAATGTCCCATCATATCAATTGCATGACAAGATTAGAAAATTATTGCACCTTTGACTATATAACAACTTCAGCTTCTGTAGACCACATCAATGTACTAGGTTTTGGTACCTATGATTTTTTTCCTAAATATAATGGAAAGTACATAAGGGAAGTATAATCACCTAAAAATAAATAGGTATCCACTGTATAGTGATAGCTAAGTGCTTTTGCAAATTAGTTACTGTTGTTTAGAAGATTAACATAATGCCCAAATTTCTTACATATTTTACTACTATAAGCCTTGCAAGCCAATCATTTTAGCTTGTAAAGCAATAGCATTTAGCGATTTTATGTAAATAGACATTATATTTTATTAACGTTAATAAGTTATTTCTTTATCTATAAGATGGTATTTAATAATTGTTATGAATATCTTATGAAGATAAAGCCATGAAACATATTACCGTTGCAGAAGAATTGTAATAAGTTACAAGTATAGTATCCTTATGCATCAAAGTCATGTTTTTAAAATGTTCCCCATAATCTTATTATCAAGAAAGGTCATTGATAATGCATAAAGTCTAGTATATGTTAAACCTTTACGTATGCAACTGATCTCATAAGTTAAGGTATAAAAATAATTGGTGATAATATATGAATGCTTTTTAAGTAGAACAAGTTCATTGAACATGACTCGCTATGAGAGTTCTATTTGGTATTTCACTCAAGTGTCTATGAAAATACTCTTATGTGTCAACAGCATAAGTGACCATTAGACTTGTGACTAGGTTATATTATATATGGAGTCTCATACTTAGAGATTATCATAAATGGGTCTATAAAAGATGAATGCCTATGATAAAAAGGTTATTTTGGGTATGACATAAAGCATACTGAAGGTGCATAAGTGGTCTAGAGAGAACTCATCACCCTAAGTGATTTAAGGGTATATATCTCACATGTACCTAACTTATGTTAACTCAAAGTCCTTGGCTAAGGCAATACTGATTGTGGAGTTAACACATAAAGGTTTAAAACTAATAAGAAAAGGGTGAAAAGTATACACTAAACCATGCTCTTGCTATTTCTGGGATATATGATGAAAAAATTGAATTACATTGAGATATTATACACTAAAGGGCTGTCAAAACCAAATTAATACTCCATATAGTTTGATGGAACTAATGCATTGCTAGATGACAATCTTGGTTTATAAATATAAATATAAATATTCTTAAGTACATAACTTATATTTATTACCAGTATGATAGGGTCTAATAAATTGCACACATAAAGATGATTAGCAGGAATTAAAATGAGACTAGGCTTTTTTACCTAATAAAAGTGACTTCAGCCCAATTTGAATAGTTCATGTTAGCCATAGATTAAAGTGTAAATTGACCAAAAAGTTGGAAAAAACTTAACCTTAAGTATTTAAGCTTATGTTTGAAGGCCCTTATAGCAAAAATATACTTAGATTTATGCATTTTGACCTTCTACATAGGCTGTTGCATTATCTTCATATTTCTTTAAGGGGGATTGCACAATCTATAGTTTCTTCTAGAAAAATAGTTTTTTTAGTAGTTTTGACTATAGAATCAAGTGAGATCAAATGCAAAGGAAGATTTTTGAAATATAATTTGCTAGCTTGACTTTTGAAAAACAAAGTTTCTCCTTTTTGAAGGTTTTCTGAATCACCTATGTGGGTAAACATTAATGGTAGGACATAGTTTTGATTTACGACAATCAAGCTGAGTGTATAAATTCTTGTGATCATGGAATTACTCCAAGACATCTCTTGGATAAGATATGAGAATTCTTAAATTATTATTTGAGTTCTTGATTTGAAAGATCAATTGGAAACCATATAACATAATCTAATTTAGACAGTCTTTGTACTATTTGATTGTTACCTTTTCCTCCTCTATGTATTCATTTTGATTAAGATTTTCTGTAATCTATTCATTCATAGACTTAAGACCTCCTATAATTGGGTATTAGAGCCTCTTTGTATTAGTCTGATTGACTAATATTTTAGTTGTTACTGATTGTAAAATCATTTTGAGTTTGATATTATTTTGATCTGTTTCATGTATTAAAAAAAATTGAAATTTTTTTCTTTTTTTTTCCATCATGTCTAATTCATGTTTAATTTTCCAAATTAATTAGTTTAAATATGATTTTACAAATTAAATTGATAGGAGAGTCCTCAATCAATAGTTTAGTGTTTACTAGTGCTAGGATGGCTTTATTTTGGTGTTTTGATGATGCAAAAATTTACAAAAGCTATTTCTATGACTTTTCCATGTTTTTCCATGATAAAAGTGTCATAAACTGTTCATAATACTTTTTGAAAACATTTGGTTAAAATTTGAGTTGAAAATGTTTCATTTTTAAGCCATATCAATGCACTAAGTGCACATATATCTCATAGCACTTTGTCTTTCTTCTTGGAACCTTGTTCCAACATCCATGGCAGCAATTAGTTGCTGCAATTTGCTGTAATTTTTTAGGTTTGTTAGGAGGAAGACAAGGGTATTTGCTCTAAACTAGGTTGGCTTATGATAGCCATGCATGGAGTAGACTCCTAATAAACTAGGACTCTTAGTTTTGCGCTACTTTTCAAGATCGAGGAAATTTAATCCAATATGGATTCTTGAGATTTGACATCTAATATGATTAGATCAAGATAATCCAAAATAAATAAATTTGCTAAAACTTACCACGGTTGGCACAATCCACTTCTCTGAGAGGTTAAGTTCCATCAGAACTCCTAGTTATCTTTAAAAACCTAATTATCTAATTATAATTAATCTTTTAAATTGTTTAAGATATGAATTAGATAATTTTTATTAAATGGATTAAATTCAATTAAGCTGTTTAATTGAAGAAAAATATTTAATTCAAATTATTAATGCTAACTTTAGTAAGATTTGTTCTAATACGGTTAGAATAAATGTTAATAATGAAAGAAAAATTGTTTTTCTTAATTAAATTAAATATGGATTAAACATTTGACTTCGAAAGTTGGTGATTTGAATTTCAAACACATTTACATTCATAATTTGATTATTCATGTATCGAATGATTATGGATTAGGCCTAGTATGGTTGTGAATGTATGGCTAGTTGTTCATGGATTTTTAAAATTTTTAAATACGCCTATCTTATCTCTATTTTTCTTTAGGGTTGTAAAATTTTTCTCATCTAATTCTCCTCAAATGTGACTCAAGTTTTCTTTATTATAAATGTATTTAGATTACATATAAGTGTAAAATTAGGCGTAGTTAGTTTTGTAACTTGAAGATAGAGATCCAAGTGAAGGCACCATGAAGCTTGGGATTGCAAGAAGCTTATGAAGACTTTGTATGTAATCACCTTGGAATTGCCTAAGCCAATTCCTTATACGGCTTAAGGAAATTGCATTAGATAAAGTCCATAATCATCTAAATAGTATGCATGATAGTAGATTCATTATATGTGATATAATAAATGTTATGCATGCAAATATGATGAGACCTTAATTAGAAAGATAAAAAAAATAATGAAATCCCTTATACAATATTGAATCATATGCTTCGCATGACAAAGACCCCTTCTATTATTCATAACAAAATGCTCAAGTTCCGACTGTGGGAGATTTATTGGTATATCCCCAAGGTCCTTACCATTCGAATTACTTAAGTTACGAATGATGGGTCTTACTCAACTAATGTCATGTTGTCCAGATGTTTACAAAGTTAACTGCATGGTGTTAGAGGTGATGGTTAAGCAAAATGCATATGATGCATTAAGGAAAAGAGTTACCACCTAATGAATCTTGGAGTTGGATAGAGATGCAATTGGCAAGCAATGTTGGCTAACCAATTAGATTTTTTGAAATTTGTTGGGCTATCCCCAAGGTTGCAACATGCTGAAAGGGGTCGTGACACACCAGGAAATAACTTGAAGAGATTTTCAAATAATAAGGAGGTCTATCATTTCAAAAAATTAGTGGGGAGGCCAATAAAGATTTAATACATATTCAATTAGTTTAAAAACATGAATAACTAATTATACTTGTTTTCATACTAGGTTGTTGATAATGATATTTATATTAACTGCATTGTGAGGCATACTTAATGCCATTAGCCCAAAATGTTTGGGCTAGTATGATAAATTGAGAAATGTTCTCAACAAAAGGAAGGTTGCTAATTTCCATACTAACATGAGTGAGTTGAATTACTCTATTGTTGATTCAATTTGGATAATTAATTCAGGATATGGATCACATTTATGTAAGAGCATAAGTCTGAAAATATTGTGGTAATGGTTGAGAAGGCTTTCGAGAAATTTATAGTTTAAGCCATCATTGAACAGGTTAGGTATATGGGAGATGATCGTGGGATATGACCAATGCCCTCCCTATTGAAAATTAGGCTGCAACAAAGATTTCTGTAGTATATAGATCTTGTTGACACCTAATTTTGTAAGGGCCCCTTTTAAGCAAACTGTACCTAATCGGAGACTATTAGATGAAATACACCTATCTTTTTTCCTTGACCAATTTTTGACATCTTGGGACTTAATTAGAAGGTGATAAAATAAAATAATAAAAAGGAGGGATGACTGCCATGTGCCATGCCATAAGCCTTCCAAACTAACATTTTGACACTTAATGTTTACTAGCTTAGTTTAACATTTATCAAAATATTACATTCGAAGATTAAAATATGTTGTAACCTGAATGTTTGCCTTTCAAGAAGTTCTAGTAAAAGTAAAGCCACCTCAACTTTATCATGAAAACCCATGACCTTTTTGAGTCAAACTTCAAATTTGGCTCTGGTAAGGCCAATCCATTTGAGCCTTTGAACTTGTTTTATCTTACTCAGGGTTGTCTCTAGGGGTAATCCTAATTATGAGAAAATTTTAAAATTAAATGTCCATCATCATTGATACTGGGAACCAACCCTATCTTTTAAAAATGTCAATCAATTAAACTTTTCCCAGAGTTAAAATAAGAAGGTGGACTTTTTTTATAAATCTTAAACATTGAATGGTTGTAAATTCTTCCTTGATCTTAATAGGGGTAATCCTCGCCAAATAAGAGTTGGCATATGTATATGCCTTAAGCAAAAGAATGCCATTTGTTACTTTGACTACATAAAATTGTAACATTTTTAATCTTAAATTGATAAATATTCACTTTTGTGTTTGGTGATCTTTCCAGAAAAACTAGAGTATTTTTAGGACTCTGAAGTCAAAAAAGAGAAGGTCTCATTGGGGTAAGTACTAAACTACCCCTAAAAGATTCAACATGAGCTTTCATTGATAGGATAGCCCTAAGAAGTGAAGAAATTAACAATGATGAGGTACAAAATGATGAAGTATGGCTGACATACAATAGGATTAACACTTCCAATCTATCCTTAACAAGGCATGAAATAATGCATCTATCATGTCCTTATCCGCATTTGCATTATTTCAAAAAGCATTTTTGCACTACACATAGGTGTTAGCATTTACGTCATGAGTGTTTTCACCTTTCAAAATATTTAAATTTCTAATGTCAAAGCCTAAAGGTAGCTGATAGATTTTGTCCCAATTAAAATTAGCATTGAAATGAAAAAGCTCAAGAGTAGCTAGTAGAAATAGCTTTGGTTGAAATTGGCACCGAAATGAAAGCCCAAGAGTCACTAGTAGGTTTTATCATAGTTAAAATTGGCATTAAATTAAAAAACCCTAAGAGCAGCTGATAGGTTTCATCTTTGTTAAAATTGGCATTTGAATGAGAAAGCCCAAAAGTAGCTGATAGGTTTCATCCCAACTAAAATTGCCATCTAAATGATAAAGCCTGGAAGTAGTTAATAAGTTTTATCCCAATTGAAACAGGCACTAAAATGAAAAGCCCAACATTGCTGGCCATGTTATAAGCTTATTAAAGTTGGCCCATGAAATTCTTACTTAATCAATTTCACGCTGGTCATCCCTTGACTAATAGGTTTCATCCTAGTCATCTCTTCAACTAATAAGTTTTGCCTAGTTAATCTCTTGACTAATAGGTTTCATCTTAGTCATCTCCTTTAACTAGTAGGTTTCACCTTAGTCATCCCTTTCGACTAATAGGTTTCACCTTAGTTATCTTTTTTGACTAATAGGTTTCACCCTAGTTATCCTTATTAACTAATAGGTTTCGCCCTAATCACCTCTTTTGACTAATAAGCTTCATCCTGCCACCTCTTTCAATCAAGGTTTTGCCCAGTTCACCTTTTCTTGACTAATAGGTTTTGCCTTAGTCGTCTTTTTTAACTAATAGGCTTTGCCCTAGTCATCATTCTTGATTAATAGGTTTTACCATTTTTTGACTAATAGGCTTCACCTTAGTCATCGTTCTCGATTAATAGGTTTTACCATGGTTGCCTCTTTTGACTAATAGGTTTCACCCTAGTCATTCTTTTTAACTAATAGGTTTTGCCCTAGTCATCCTTGTCGACTAATAGGTTTTACCCTAGTTATCTCTCTTGACTAATAGGTTTCACTGTTGTTATCCTTTTTGACTAATAGGTTTTGCCCTAATTTCTTCTTTCGACTAATAAGTTTCACACTAGTCACCCTTTTTAACTAATAAATTTTGCCTTAGTCTTCTTCTTTAACTAATAGGTTTCACCCTAGTCAATCTCTTGACTAAAAGGTTTCACCCTAGTTATTTTTTTGACTAGTAGTTTTTGCCCTAGTCTATTCTTTTGACGAATAGGTTTCACCTAGTCCATTCTTTTAACTAATAGGTTTCACCTAGTCATCTCTTTCGACTAATAGGTTTTACCCTAGTCACTTCCTTTGACTTATAGATTTCGCACTAGTTATCCCTTTTAACTAATAGGTTTCACCCTAGTTAGTTCTTTTGATTAATAGTTTTTGCCTTAACTTATTCTTTCGTCTAATAGGTTTTGCGATAATCATCTTTTTTGACTCATAGGTTCCCCTTATCCCTTTTGACTCAAGGTTTTACATTGGTCACCTTTTTTTTACTAATAGGTTTTGCCTTAGTCACCTTTTTTAACTAAAAGTTTTTACTCTAATCATCCTTTTTTACTAATAGGTTTCACTTTGGTCATCTTTTTGGACTAATTGGTATCATCTAAGTCATTGCTTTCAACTAGTAGCTTTATTAAGGTCATTCTTATGCCAACAACAATAAATAAAAAAAATAAGAAACCTGAACAAAATTGTGTCTTTGTTCTTCGCCTCATTGTTAATCCTCAATAATGGCCAAAAAGGGGGATTTATTGACACCTACTTTTGTCCAGTCCCTTTTGAAACAAACTATGCCCAATCAAACAGTATTAGATGATATAAACCCATTTTTCTTCCTTGACCAATTTTTAACATCCTGGGACTTAATTAGAAGGTGATAAAATAAAATAATAAAATATGATAACTATCGAGGGTCATGTCGTCAGGCGTTATTAGGTTACATGGCACTAGGTGAAAAATTTTTTTAGGGGAAGTCTTGAAATACCAAGGTACCACTTTAAAAAAAACTATAAAAAATGTCATTTTTTTATACATTTGATTAATGTATCGATACATAATCGGTTGTTGGGTTGTTCTAGGCTTAGAACATGCATTGTATCGATGCAAGGCCATATTATATGAATACAATGCTAATTGTATCAATACAAAGCCATATTGTATCTATACAATCTTATGCTTTTCATGGATCTTTGGTTTTGGAAACACCTGTATCAATACAAACACCTATATATCAATACTACATGGAAATTTTCATCATAAAAAAGCTTTTTCACCTAAGTTTGCTTACATTTCTTCTTCCTAATAGCTTTAGATCACTTCATAACCATATAGGATGTTTTTTACAAACATTGTTACATTAAAACATAGGCATGAGAATCACTCACATTAATTAAGCCATTAAAGCTTAAATGAGCTTAAGATAAATAAGTTTAATGCTCAAATCATGCATAAGAACTAAATGGCATCTAGTTTGTTTTTATCAACCATTTTAATTCTAGTTTAGCTGAATTTCAATGGATAGCTATTTTGGGTTGGAGTTAAGAACATTTTCTTGTATAAAACCAAGTTATGGTTATTTGGATGTGGGTTTCTCTTTAAAGCCATACAATTGAGTTTGTCCACTTTGATTAGCTGAATCCATGCCCAAAATTAGAAGATTTTAGCCTCTTAATCAAATCACCTAAGCCTCAGATGGTTTATTTGCAAGTAAGCTTGCATAAGTTGCAAAGAAATGGGTGGATGTGTAAGGGGATGAGAAGCAATTAGCCAAGGAAGGTTTTTAATTCTTTGGATGTCCAAAATAAAGGAAAGAGTTGGTTCTCAGCAAAGAAAAAGAGAAATAAAAGAAAGGAAAAACAAATAAAAAGAGAAAGTTTCTTTAAGTTTTATCCAAAGTTGTTTCTTCATTTGGTTCTACTTTGTTTTTTTTATCATTTTTCTCTTCATCTTATGTGAGCTTGAGGATCCTAAGCTATGCTCAGGTGATAATTTGAGCCAAAGATGTAAAAACCATGCTTCTGGTCAAATCTTAAACTATGAACTTTAAGTATTTTCTCTTAGTTTTTTTTGTTGATTTTTATTAAAAAATTCTCAAAAATCATCTTTGCATCAAGATAATTTGTTTTCCAAATGTTTAACGCCAAGCTTTCTAGTTTTTTATGTGATTTTCTTCAAGTTTTCTTCATGGTGTAACTTTATTTTGGCTCTTTATGTTATTTATATGTTATTCTATGTATGATATTTGCATTTTACATCCTTTCCATGCATTATTTTTATCATTCCCATTTTCATGTATTTTTTCATGAAAATACCATGATTATGGCAATAGTATCATACATGTTAGTGTAATTATGTATGTTCATGTTGGTGGGTTATTTTATGTTTAAAATCATATATGACTTGCATTCTATGACATTTTCATATGTTATTATCATGTTGCACATTGTCTATGCATTTTCCATAATATATTGTGATTATGGCAACATCATCATGCATATTAATAACTCTAAGTATCTTCATGTTGGTGAGGTATTTTTTTGAGTAAAAATCATGTATTGTACCATGCTTGTATGTTCGTTGACAAATAAAATGTTTATGGATACATTAAGGAGTGGTAGAGGCTTAAAAGGACTTTTTTGCATTTTTTCTATAATGTTTTAATGCATATTATAGATAACTATGCCATTTCATATATATGGATGCATTTAAGTCTTTTTTTATGATTTAGAAATTATTATGCAATATCTTACACCTTAGGATCATTTAGTAATTTGCCATGATTTAAGACCATTTATGAAATTTCATGCATCTTAGGGTCATTTTGGTAATTTGCCATGTTTTAGGATCATTTATTCAATTTCATGTATCTTAGGGTCATTTTGGTTATTCACCATGATTTAGGATCGTTTATGCAATTTTATGTATTTTAGGGTTTTTTTCTAATTTGCCATATCTTAGGGACTTTTATGTCATTTCATACATTTTAAGACCATTTTAGTTATTTTCTATGTTAAGGACTATTATGCAGTTTCTTACATTTTTAGACCATTTTAGTCAATTTTCAAGATTTAGGGATTATTATGTAATCTTATGCATTTTAGCACTGTTCTTATATTTCATGCACATTAGGGACCATTAGGAATTTGCTTTCATTTTAAGGCCATATAAATTATTTTCACAATCTAAGCACTGTTTAGCATTCTCCATGCATTTTAAGACAATTTAGGATAATTGGCATAAGCTAGGGCCATTTTAGAGATTTTCACACTTTAGGATCATGCAGGAATTTTCGTATCAATGCATGTCCTTTAGAACATTTTAGGTTCCGTTATGCTAAAAACCCCAATATGATAGGATCAACTACAATAAGAGTTTTAAATAAAACTTGAGGTAATATGCTCGAGTTAAAATAGTTCATAGGTGTGCTTCTAGTATGTGCAAATCACCTCAGTGATTATTTTAAACAAAAGAATAACCTCCAAGCAAGTAAAGTAGAATTTTTTATTTTCTCAAGAAATAAAACTTTCGTAATACTCCAAGCTTTCTAGAGAGGTATGAAAAGTATTTTGATTTTCAATATTAATGGATGCCTGGTTTACTTAGAACCAAAAAAATAATATTAATTATAAATATCAAAATACGAAAATTATAATATAGTAGGAAAAGATTAAAGTTAATTTTAATCGAGATTTAGGATAATACATGATTAAGAGTTACTATTTTACGAGCGTTACAGACTGGACATGTCTCACTCCATGCATAACCAACTTTCGAATCCTTTCTATACAAATCTCTAGTTAGAACATAGACTTCAGAGTTTGTGTACAAAGGTTTCATAACCCTTAAAGAATGAATTCCGATAGCTGAGTAATCTTACCTAGCCAAAACAAATTAGCCACAACTTCATATCTTTTATTTGTTTCATAGTGGCCATCTATGGTTAAGTTGGACGAGTAATTCAATTCAACAATTATGTCTCATCATAATACAAAAAATAAATAGTTGTTTACTTATCTCAAGTCTAGCATGTCAGATTCTTGTTTAACATGTTACAACAAGTCTATCCCTAAGTAAAACTAAGAATGCACTCTGCTTGAATTGGCCCATAGGCATTTAGAGATCCTTTTTTTATTAAGGCCTGTTTATGTTAATCGAACTTTTATTATATCGGCAATGCAATAAATATTCTCCTAAATAACTCATGTCTCATCCATTTACTCCATAATTCCATTTTCATTTCAACATTTCACCAATCAATTTCATTACCTTTAGCCTATACCATTTCTTTTCCTTACACCTTTATACGCATCCTAGAAAAAAAGAAGCAAATGATCTTGTCAACAATTTGGAGATTGATTTTGAATGGACCATTTGTGACCGGTTTTGAAAAAGACTCTGACAACTTTGCCTTTAACCCATTAAGACTTATTGAGCAAGGAAATAAGTAATACTTCCTCATGAAGAATCGATCAAAGTTATAAAATTGGGCAATAAAGAAGAAAGAAAGAAACATAGATAGGAACAACCATCTCTTCCTTTACTGGAAAAGACCTAGTCACACTACTCCAGAAGTACAAAGATGTCTTTGCATAGTCATATCAAGAAATGCCAAGACTAGACACAGATTATCATGGTCCACAAACTCCTTTTAAGATGTAAACTAATCTAGCCAAAGTTGAAAATGATGAATCTAAAAATGTTACTGAAAATAAAAGATGAGGTGAAGAAATAGTTTAAAGCTAGGTTCCTTAAAGTAGCAAAGTACCAGAAGTCCTAGTCATAAGAAAAGATGGAAAAATAAGGATGTGTGTAGACTACCAAGACCTAAACTAGCAAAACTACAAGATGATTTTCTTCTCCCACAAATTGACATGCTAGTTAACAATATCGCTAAAAATTCATTATTCATTTTCATGGATAGGTTTCGGGTATAATTAGATGAAGATATCTCTAGAAGGCATGGAGAAAACTACCTTCATGGTAATGTGGGAGACATTCTATTACAAAGTAATGTCATTTTGATTGAAAAACACTAGGACAACTTACCAAAGAGCCATGGTGATGTCATGATGCATAAAAAATAAAGGTGTATGTGGATGTCATGATTGCCAAGTCACTAAGAAAATAGGATCACGTTGCAAATCTCCAAAAGCTCATTGAGAGCTTAAGGAAATTTCAAGTTAAGCTCAACCCAGCTAAATACACCTTTGAAGTGACATTAGGAAAGTCAAAAAGCTTCATTGTCAGCAAGATAAGGGTAGAAGTAGGTCTAGACAAAATCAAGGCTATCTAAGACTTACCACCTCTTCAAACACAAAAAGAAGTGAAGAGTTTTGTAGGTGGGCTGAACTATATTGCTCTCTTCAGCTCCTAACTCACGGACAAATGTAGTCTAATTTTTTAGCTTCTCTAAAAGCATAACTCAGGGGAATGGGATGAAGAGTGCTAGGAATGCTGTGATAAGGTGAAACATTATTTGTTAAACACATATGTGTTAGTGCCACCACTTTTAGGATGGTCATTGATTCTTTACCTATCAATTTTTGTAAGGTCTATAGGATATGTGTTAAGGCAGTTTAATGATCTAGGAAAAACTGATCGATCTATTTATTACCTCAAGAAGAAGTTCATAGAGTATGAGGTTAAGTACTCGTTGGTGGAGAAAATATATTATGCCCTGGCATGGATACCTCGAAAACTTGATAATATATGCAATATCATACTACTTGATTGCTTACTAAGCTCGACCTTATCAAGTATCTTTTTAGGGCACCAAGTTTACTGGTTGGGTAGCTTGGTGGCGAGTCTTATTATCATAATATGAAAATGCATGTAAGTTAGAAGGCCATCGAAGGTAGTGCAACGGTGGAATTCTTGGAAAGTAAGCCCTTGGATGATTATGATCCCTTGGATTTTGACTTCCCAAATGATTATTTGATGTGTATTTTGGTAGAAGAGGAAGATGAGCTACTCAAAGAAAAATCTTGGAAGACATACTTAGATAATGCTTCTAACACTTTCGATCATGGGAATTGGGGTAGTCTTGATATCCCAAAAGGAGATTACTATCCCTTTACTACCAGGTTAAATTTCAACAGTACTAACAATGTAGCAGAGTATAAGGCATATGTCTAGGGCTTTGTGTCATGATTGAAAAGAAGATTAAGATATTAGAGGTGTTGAAGGATTCAACCTTAATGATTTACCAACTCCATCGAGAATAAGATACATGAGATGAAAAGTTAGTCCTCTACCAGAAATTTATTCTAAGGTTGGTAAGGAATTTAAACATGTACATTTCCACCATCTTTGTTGAGAAAAAAATCAGATGGTGAATGCCCTAGCAACTTTAGCCTCCATGTTCAAAGTTAATGAAATGACAGAGGTCACCCCAATCTAAACGAGTTTATATGAATTCCCAACTCATTTTCAAAATGTTAAAGTAGAGGTAGATGGTGGGGCATGGTTTATGATATCATAAGATATGTAAAAGACTGACAACATTTTGATCATGCCACTTAAAATGATAAAAGGACTTTGAGGAGATTGGCAATGGGCTTTTTCATTGATGACAATATATTATACAAGAAAGGCCATGATCAAGTACTTTTGAGATGCGTAGATGCCACTGAAACTTAAAGGATTTTAGAAGAGTTTACAAAGGAATATACAGGATAGACGCCAATGGCCATAAAATGGAAAAAAAACAATTATGAGACTAAGGTACATCTGGATGACCATGAAGGGTGACTGCATCAAGTATGCTTGTAAATGTAACAAATGTTAGATCCATGCAGATAAAAAACACATGCTACCCTTATCCATGCATTTCATGATAGTAGCTTCGCCTTTCTTAATGTGAGGCATAAACATGATAGGCCTAATTACTCTAAAGGCTTTTAATGGTTATCATTTCTTCTTAATGACCATTGATTACTTCAATAAATAGGTAGAGGCAGCTTCTTACACTAAAATGACTAAGGCCGTAGTATGCCAATTTGCCAAGATGGACATTATTTGATGATATGAATTACTTGAAAGGATCATCACAGATAAAACCTTTAACTTGAATAACAAAATGATGCAAGAAGTATGCTTACAATTTAAGATCAAAGCATCATAACCCTGTCTCACACTGCTCGAACAGAGCTGTAAAAGGAACAAACAAAAATATCATAAAGATTATGGGTAAGATGGCTAAAACCTATAAAATTTGATATGAAAAGCTTCATTTGCTCTACATGCGTATTGAACATCAATTTGAACATCCATAGGTGCCACACCTTACTTTTTGGTGTATGGTATGGAAGCAACACTGCCCATCAAAGTAGAAATTCCATCCCTACAAGTACTATTAGAAGCTAAGGTAGAAGAGGCTGAATAGGTTCACGATCACTATGAGTTACTTAATCTCATTAAACAAAAGAGATTTAAAGCAATCCATCATGAACAAATGTACCAGAAGAGAAAGATAAAAGCGCATGATAAGATGGTTTGCCTTTGACAATGCCATGATGGAAAATTGCTCCTGAATGAGATATTTCCCATTCAAAAAGATGCTTGACGCAAATGGCTCTAAATTAAAAAAGATCGAATGTGGTTAAAAATGCATTCTCTAGAGGAGCACTCATTCTTGCATGTTGGGAATCTGATTCCTAATAAAGTCCAATCTCATGCATAAAATAGCATTTAAAAATAACAAAATAACATAAGATAAGCGATAGAAATAGTTAAACAAATAAAAGTTGATATCTTTATAGATCCCTTAGTCTTACATATGGTAAACAAAAGCAAATAATTGAAACTTAAATAATCATATGATTAGAGATTACCTTGCTCAAAGATATTGTAAACTTGAGCTTTTGCAAATCCCAAAAATCCCTTAAGATTGGCAGCCAATCTCCCTAAGAGGTAATCTAAAATCACCAGCAACACAATTATCCTACCTCCAACAATGATCCATGCAGATAGCAATTAAAACATTCTTCAAGCACAATGGTTCTCCAATGCTAGCTAGAAGGCTTTTGAAGCCTCAACAAAAGATATCTAGCCAACAAGTTCAGATATGAAGTAATCTGGAACTATTCCAACACCTATTGCATTAAAAGATGAAAGAAAATAGCTTTGTAGAGATATAGTTGTTAAACGCAGATGCTAATACACTAGTCCAAAAATCTTGTTTTTTGATCTCAGTTGATTTTTTTAGGATAAAAAACTATTTTTTTTTTACTTTCTTTGTGATCAAAAACACTTTAAGATCACTCAGAATCAGTGCAATCTTTATTTAGGGAAGTGGAATGTTTTGTTTTATCACCTTTTAAGAGCTTTAGGGTTCTTGCCTAGGGTTTTTTGATAGCTAGGTATCTCCCAAAATGTCTTAGTGATGTTCTTATAAACATCTTAGACTAGGTTTGGTTGTTTAATGAATAAACCAGACCCACCAAAACTAGCCCTATAGATGCTGCCACTTTGGAGTGTTTCTTGAAGCCCAGTTAAAATTACTTTAATTAGCTTGTTCAAGATAGGCCTAGATAGTAACCTCTTAATTTTTTAGACAATACTGAACCAATGATGGCTATTCTATGCGTGAAGCCCAATATCAATTCTAACTTGGAGTCGTTACAACTAAGCTCTCCTGACTTGATTATTAGGGTTTTTGGCCTCACCCTTAACTTACATGTTAGATAATTTAATTCATAATTAAATTTCTAACCCAGGTAAAACAATTTTTACTTCATTATAAATAGTTTTAAATAATTACTTAAATAATTATCAGATAATTTAATTTGCTAATGATAATTATTTGGCCTTATCTAATAAATCCTTAATACTATGTCTATGAATAAACATTATCTTAATAAAACATTCTCATCTTTTTTGCCATATAAAAACATCTTTAATTAGATTTCATAAATCTAATTTATGTTTTAATTTTTTCTTAATTAAACTTATTCAATTAAGTCCTCCTCAATTTAGTTTTATTTAATTAAGTCCAACTAAATTAAACACAAATTGAATTCAATAATTCTGTCTTATTGTGTATAACCTATTAGGTTCCTAACATATTGGCAATGAACATAAACAATAATCTATGTTGTTACACATAATTTACTATTTAATGACGTAGATCATTAGCAGAGTCTAGCAACCCATCATGACAAACCAAATGTTGATAGAATGAAGTGTGACTTCTTTAAAACCTTTAAGTAACTAGCCTATCAATGTAATATAGTCCTTTCACAGATATCCCAAATTGAGGATAAGCATGGTGCAGTGTCTTCTTAAACCTCGATCCATGTTAATTCTTGTGACTCATGGTCAATGATCATGAATTGTAAGGATATATTCCTCATAATTTATTATGCTCTAGCTAGAGACTTTAATCCAATTAACCATAGTTAAGATCATTTAAGATATGTCTCTAGTGTCACTTTAAGTGATGAATTATCTTTGAATCACTCATGCATCCTCTATATGCTTCATGTCATACCTAAAGTACCCTACCTTAAGCATTCATCCACTGTAGGCCTATTTTAGTGAAATCTAAGTATGACATTCCACAAACAAGATGACTTGCTATCTCAAGTTTAAGGACTATTATACATGATTGGCACATGAGAATATTTGCCATAAATACTTGAGTAATTTATACCAAATGTAGTTCTCATTTAGGCCATGTTTAGTGAACTTGTTCCTCAAAACAATCACCTATATGCTATACTCAAGTATCTCATATACCTCAACTTCCATGAGATCAAAGAGTTGCATACATCAAATGCATAGAGGCTTAGCATATACTAGTCTTTGTGCATTGTCAATACCCTAGATTGACAATACAATAACTAGGAACATTTTTAGAAATATGATTTTGATGCATAAGGATCTCATCGCCATAATAGTTTGCTATCTTTGCAAGGTCATTGTGTTTCATGGGCTTTATCTAATTAGTGTTAGCATAAGTGTCAATCATGCCACTAACATGCAGGAAAACCTTTGTTACTTTAAATTAGCAAACATGCTATGTATCCTACAACCAATTTGATTGGTTCAAGGGCATATACCAACATTGCAGACATCGACGAGATGATTTGCCAAATCCTATCACTGCTGATAGAATGCAAAAGTAGTATGCATAATAAAGCTACATATATAAAAGAAAAAATCAGATGAAAACTCACAGGGCATTTGAAACCAAAAAAAAAAACTCAAGTTGAAAACTTGAAAGGGCAACTTAAGCACTGGAAAGGATAAAGCACCATTGAAAGGTCAAGATGGAAAAGGAGGCATGGTTCAGATCAAGAGGTCCTCATACATTTTAGTGGATGTCAATACAAGGGTTTCGTTCAAGAGAGATCTCTAAAGAATTAAATGGAAAATGTGCTCATCTAACATTCGGGGTGCACCTAAATGCTAAACTTTTTTTATCATCATTTCTTGTAAACCTTCACATTGTAACCTTTTGAATATAAATTGTTTCCCTTTTTCCTTGAATTTCTTGCTCATTGTCGCAATATTGCTCGAATACGAATCCTAAAGCCCAACTTAAATGGCCTTCGCTCCTATATTTGTTACATTTATCACTATTTTATATTCTCTTATTTCCATAGGCCATATCATTATTGACATTTTCTTATTTTAGGGACCGGGTGGTTGAGATGAATTGCTCATATGACTAGTCATTATGAAATAACTATTTATTTGGAGTCGCCACCAATCTATTTGGGCTAGATGGATTGGTCACCTATCGGAGTTTGTATTTTGAGGGTTACGAAACCCTAGAATACAAACTCCAAGGCCCGCAATCATACCAGAGATCATAAAAAGGGTTTGGGAGTCGATTATAATCACAAGTAAAGATCGACCCTCTCGTGATGCCCGAAAATCGGTACCTTATTAATTACTTGCTAACTTGAATCTTAATTTTTATTCGATTTCAACATATGGCATTTAATTATAAATTCCCGAAATAATAATATTTTTAAAAAATCTACTATTTCATGTTAGGAAGATCAGGTTTTTAGAATTTTGGAAGATAAAATCTCTTACGTACTCTATCGAAAGACTAGTGGAACACAAAAGCTTTTTATTATTCTCCTTTATATCCCAACAGAAAACCAGAGGAACACAAAAGGTTTTAAAATTAAAAATATCTTTTGCACCCCGGTGGAGGGCCAAAGGAAAGTGAAAGGTTTTATTATTATTTTTTTCAGAATTTATAAAATCTCAATTTCTATTTTGAAAAGGATATCTCGATATAAAAATAATCCGTAGAACCTCTTTCATATTTTAGGAGAGATTCTACGTATTATTTTAACTTAGAGACATTACCTTAATTTTCTAAAAAAACTTATATTTTATTGAAAATATTTATAAAACTTTTTAAAACTCAATAACAATCTAAAATGACAAACTTATTCCTAATATGCTTCTTAGACACAAAAATATCCTCTTAATCACATAGGACTTGGTTTTAACGAAATTATCAAAATGCCCATAGGGTATACCTTCGATGCAAAAATATCTTGAAAACCCTAATGGACCTTAAAATAACTTTGGAAGGCTAAACCAATCCCAAATATTCACCTTTGGCGTAAAAACGTCTTAGTGATCAAAATTACCAAAATACCCCTAGGATATACCTTTGACGTGAAAGTATCTCAATAACCCTAATGGATCTTAAAATGACCTGAAAAACTAAACCAATAAATATTCACCTTTGGCGAAAAACGTCCCGATAAACAAAATTACCAAAATACCCTTTAGGGTAACGTGAAAGCATCCCGACAACCCTTATGGACCTTAACATGACTTTAGAAGGCTAAACCAATCCCAAATATTCACCTTTGGTGAAAAGCGTCCCGGCGAACAAAATTACTAAAGTGGCCCTAGGGTATACTTTCAACATGAAAGTATTCCGGTAACCCTAATGGACCTTAAAATGACCTTAGAAGGCTAAACCAATCCTAGAATACTTACCTTTAGCGTAAAAACATCTCGATAAACAAAATTACCAAAATGCCCCTAAGATACACCTTTAACGTGAAAGTATCTCGGTAATCCTAATGGACACTAGATGGCAAGAAATGGGTGAATTTACCTTAAATGGGGAAACTAAAGTTCAAAATTTAGCTTAAAATATAAATTTGCAATTAAGCCTATAAATTTTTTAAAATTTCATTTCGTACTTGATGGAAAACCAAGAGAATACGAAAAGTTTTTTATACCCCTATGGAAGGCCATGGGAATAATAAAAAATTTTTAAAATGATAATTTTAACCGTTTTGCCCTTAAAGGTCTAAATTTGCTAATTAACCCATAAACTTTTGAAAAATTCATTTTAATCCTTACATGATAAAATAACCTAAAATCATAAAAATCATATAAAATTATGTATAAAAATTACTACAAACATAACAATAAGAATTTAGCCGAATACCTTGGCCTTAGAACAAAATTTTTCCACAGTTTGCAAAATACCCCTTAAACTTTATAAATCGCATTTTGAACCCAATATGATGAAATATCACAAAACACTATAACAAATCATTAAATCAGCAAAAAATTAACACAAAAATCATAACAAGAATATACATGAGGGTTCAGCCAAGTACTTTTAGCCATAAAGACTAAATTTTTAATTTTTGCAATTTAGTCTTTTAACTTCCTAAAATTTCAAAATAACCCCAAAGTGCTCAAAATGCCTAAATCATGTTTGCAAACGCATAAATCAGATTTTTTTAAGGTCCATAAGGCTCTCAGCCAAGCCATAAATGGCCTAAAAAAATTCTCATGAATTTTGCAATTTAGTCCATAAGTTTACAAATATTACTAAATACCTAAAAACCCTAAAATTAAAAGAAAATAAGCACAAAATCATCATTATCAAACCCAAACACATTCAGCCAAGATGAAAAGCATGGGATTTATGCATGAGTTGATAAAAGAAATCATGAAAATAACGTAAATAACCATTATTAAGCTTAAATAAACAGAAAGTATAAAATAAGCACAAAACAAAAGCAATCAAAATACCAATTATCAAAATAACACTGAAGAAATAATTGAAATTTAAATGTAATCACAACAAAATCATATTCACAATAGTAAAAATACCATTTCATAAAAAAAGTGCTAGAAAAATAAAATAAAATAAAATAAAATAACTAAAATCACCATTTTTAGCCTTTCAACATGGATGGATATCCATGAGCCTTAACATGGATTTAACTCATAAATAAGATGAAAAAAAAAAAAGGAATCAAATGAAGAAGAATAAGAAGAATGATGTATTTACCTTAGAAAAAACTAGAAAAACTCATATTTTTGTTATTTTTTTTTTTTGTGTTTTCCTTTAAAAAGAAATCTAAAAATCCCATTACACACAAACCACCTCTATTTATAGAGGTGGAGGACGACCACATGGTTGGAAAAATACCATGGGCTGAAACCTCCCTAGAAATTTTTAGGAAATTTCTCTTTTTTTTTTTTTAATTTTTATTACTTTTTTATTTTTTTGATTGATTTAATTTCTTTTTAATGGATTTGATTTAAATTAATTGCTTTTTTCTTTTTGTGGATGATGCCATGCCTGACATCGTCAAAGTCTAGAGAATTTTGAAAAATATTTATATAATCTGTAAAATTATACCGTAAAAATTAATTAAAATAATTAAATTGTAAAAATTATAAATTATAAATTTGAAACAACATTTCATACGATTAATTTAATTTAATCTAATAATAAAATAATTTTTTAATTTACAAAAAAAATTAAAAGTGGCAAACTCGTAAAATTTTACCAAAAAACCCTTACTAGGAAAAATTATTTTACGTAAAAAAATTTAAAACTCATAAAATAAATTTTTTTTTAAACTGATTTAATATGATTTAAAAAATAATATTTGAAGAATTTTTAAAAATTATAAACTCAAAAAAATCTTACCAAAAAAATTTATGACTAAAAAACTTCGTGTCTCGGTAATAGAAAAAATTCTAAAACTTATAAAATAAGTTGAAATTTTCAAAATTGTTTTAATATGACTTAAATAATAATATTTAAACAAATTTAAAAATTAGAAACTCAAAAAAATCTCACCGAAAAAATTTACTGAGTACAAAACCCGTATCTCAGTAACAATAAAAAAATTTTAAATCTCATAAAATAAATTGAATCTTTCAAAACTGATTTAATATGGATTGAATAATAATAATTAAAGAATTTCAAAAAATTATAAACTAAGAAAAATCTTTCAAAAAACTTACGGAGTAAAAAACTTCGTATTTTAAAAACAGAAAAATTTCGAAAGAAAATACAAAACTGATAAAAATAAAAAGAATTTTCTTAAACTGATTTAATATGAATTAAATAATAATTTTGAAGCATTATTTTAAAAAAAATTATACACTAAAAAAAATCATCTCAAAAAAATTTAAGAGTAGAAAACTTCATATTTTGGAAAAAAAAATGTAAAACTTATAAAATAAAATGAATTTAAAAAAATGATTTAATGGTAATTAAATGCAAAATTTTTAAAGAATTTTGAAGTTGAAAACTTGAGAAAATTCTACCATAAAATTTTACAGATAACGGAAAGCTCGTATTTCAGAACCGAGAAAATTTTAAAGAATACACTAAAACTTATATAAAATGAATTGAATAAGATAAATTAATCAAAATATTAATTTACAAAATGATAAAGATGGAAATCCAAGATCCAAAATAATTTTATTGAAAAAAATTTCACGAACATGATACTCACGGTGCTATGAAAAATTCAAAATAAATTACTAAAATGAACAACATGACACCTTATTTTATAAAATGCCAATACATTTTTTTCTTGATTATTTTTTATTTTTTGGAGTGCGTATTGATATAAATTCCATATAGGTATCGGTATAATTATACGAAATGACAGTCAACTTCCAAGTTTAATGAAAAATTCTTTAAAAATTCCTAAAAATAAAAATTTTGACCGCGATATCGTTCACAGAAACAAATTCTCAACATTTTGATAAGAAAAGATAAAAAATGATTTTTCTCTTAAACATTCATCCTATATATCCGAAATTAGATATTAAAATGTGATTTTTTTTATCACGTGAACTTGCGACCATTTAACTATAAATAAAAACATTTTGAGAATGTCTGATTCATCTGAAAATGATCATTACCAATGAAGGTTGCCGTTTAGTCCTTAATCTCAGATATTGAGGATTATTAAAAAATAAAAAGGGGACCCGAACGAAATTAGGTGTCTACAGCTGCCCTTTTTTTACCGTTGCTGAGAATCGGAATAGGCAAAGACCAAATAGATATAATTTCATTCGAGCAATTAAGCTTTGAGAAATTAACTAAACTAAAAATTAAAATAAAACTACTTAGCCCTAATGAGAAATCTTAAATTAAACGGTAACTAGGGCGAGTCCTAAGTCACAAGGAGTTGACTAGGACAAAATTATGTTGGCCAATAAATGAGAGAGGTTGATTGGGATGAAACCATATAAGTCAATAGAAGTAAAGGGGTTGACCGATGCAAAACCTACAAGTCAACAAGGGTAAAGTGTTGACTGGGGCAAAATCTATAAGTCAACAAATAAAAAGGGTTGATCGAGATGAAATCGACAAGTCAGCATCAATAAGAAATTGATCGAGGCAAAATCTATGAGTCAACAAATAAAAGGGTTGATCGAGATAAAACTGGCAAGTCAACATAAATAAAAAGTTGACCAAGATAAAATCGATAAAGTCAACATAGATAAAGAGTTGACAGAGATAAAATCGATAAAGTCAACAAAGGTAAAGGATTGATCAAGAAAAAATTGACAAAGTCAATAAAGATAAAGGGTTGATCAGGATAAAACCAACAAGTCAAGAAAGATAAAATATTGACCGAGATAAAACTAACAAAGTTAATAAAGATAAAAAGGTTGAGCTAGATAAAATCATCAAATCAACAAAGATAAAATGTTGACCGCAATAAAAATGAGAAAGTCAACAAATAAGAAACACTGTTAATTTTAACTTACTGCATTCATATAGTTGTATCAATAAGAAACATGCAGTTTAGATGTTCACTTTAATATTCATCTTACAACCTGCTTCACAAGATGACAAGTAATCTAGTATACATTATCATTGTTAAAACTAAACCTATATCTTTTTAAATAGGTTGGGAGGAAAACTTGTCTCTTTTTGAGCAAGTCAAAATTTAAACCTATGTCTTTCTAAATAGGTTAAATCAAACTTGCCTCTTTTTAAACTAGTCAAAAGCCAATTGCATCTTTCTAAATAGGTTAAAAGTAAACTTCTTTTATTATAAATAAGTCAAAAGCCAAACCTATATCTTTTTAAATAAGTTAGAAGTCAAAATTATCACTTTTTGAATAAGTCAAAATTTAAACCAGTGTCTCTCTGATAGGTTAAAAGTCACACTTTCTCTTTTTGAACAAGTCTAAAGCTGTGTCTTTTTAAATAGGTTAAGAGTAAAACTTGTGTCTTTTCGAGCAAGTGAAAAGAATAGAAGAACCTAAGAATTTCCTAGCTTAGGAGGCAAACTTATCTCTTTCCAAATAAATCAAAATTTGAACCTATGTCCTTCTGAGTAGGTTAAAAGTTAAACTTATCTCTTCTTAAACAAGTCAAAGGCTAGACGAAATAGGTTAAAAGTCAAACTTGTCTCTTTTTGAACAAGTTAAAAGCCAAACTTATATTTTATTAAATAAGTTAAGAGTCAAACTTATCACTTTTTGAACAAGTCAAAATTTAAAGCTATTTCTTTTTAATAGGTTAAAAGTCAAACTTGTCTCTTTATAAACAAGTCAGGTTTAAAATTGTGTCTTTCTGAATAGCTTAAGAGTAAAACTTGTGTCTTTCCAAATAAGTCAAAAGAGTAGAACCTATTTTTTTAATAGATTAAACCTAAGGATTGCCATCCTAGCCTCTTTCATTTTATTTAAAATACCTAAGTTTTTCTTGAATAATAAAAAAAGAAAGAAAGAGAGAAAGTAGCTAAACAAGATGTTGCCTTTGGTTTTTGCCCTATTTTTTATCTTCAGCAATGGCTAAAAAGAGGTAGCTGTATGCACGTAATTTCGTCTAAGCCCCTTTAAAGCAAATAGAGCACTATTAGAAGTTTTAGGTGAAATACATGCATCATTTTTACATATTGGGACTTGATTAAAAAGTCAAAAAAATTAGAAAATAATAATAAAAAGGGATTGTAGGATATTGTGTTGCTAGTTCTTAGTAACAGGGTGCCAAATGAAAGAAAAATGATGGTTTAAAATGTCTAAGGATCAAATTGAATAATTAAAAACATTTCAAGTATAAAGAATGTCATTTTCATGAAATCCACAAAGATATGTCAATACATTTCATTAATGTATTGATACGTCATAAGGTTTTGATTGTTTAAGAACCTGAAAGTGAAGTTGTATCAATACAATGGCAAATATATTGATACAATGCATATTGTATCAATACATCTTTGAATTTTCTAGTTATTTTGGTTTTGGCAAGCACCTGTATTGACAAAAACACCAATGTATCATTATTGCATGGATTTTTTCATCATGAACAAGCTTTTCCACCAAAGTTTTCTAACATTTCACTTTTCTAATGGCCTTGGATTACTTCATAACCATACAAGATACCCTTCACAAAGATTTTTACATTGAAACATAAGTATAAGAAATAGTCACCTAGCCTAAGCCATTAAAGATTGAATGAGCTTAGAATATGTAAGTTTAATGCTTAAATCATGCATGGTTGTTTCTTGACTATTTTAAGTCTAGTTCAACTCAAATTTAATGGGGTGCTATTTTGGGTTAAAGTTAAAAGCTCTTTTTTGCATGAAACTAAGATATGACTATTTTAAGTGGGCTTTCTTTTTGAGAGCATGAAGTTGGGCTTGTTCACCAAACTCAGCTAAAATCATGCCCTATTTATAAGGGTTTCAACCTTGATTAGACCATTTATCCATGTAGAGAAACTATTTGTAAGCAAGCTTGGGTGTGTTATCAAGATGTAATGAACTTGCATAGGGATAAGATGATCAGCCAAAGGGGGTTAAAAAAAACTTAGGGATGTTCATTAGAGGGATAGTTTTAACTAAGAAAAAACCAAAAAGCAAAAATAAAACAAACATTGAAGAGAAAAAGAAATGAAAAATGAAAAAATAAAAGAGAAAGGAAGAGTGCTATCTTTAAAATTTTACCTTAAGTTATTTTATTCATCTTGTACTTTTATGTTGCTTCTTCTTTTACCCTTTATAAGAGCTTGATAATCCTAAGCCATGCTTCGGTGATGATCTATGCCAAGGTTTAAGAACCAATTTATGGCCAACTCTTAAGCTATAACCCTCAAGTGACCATATTTTATTGTTTGGTGTTTTTTGTTAAAAGTTTTGTAAAAACTAAGTTCTCATGAAAAATGTTTGTTTTCCAAATGTTTTATGTTAATTTTCTTAGTTTCATGTAAAATTTCACCATATGTTTTTTTTTTTTCAATTTTGAATATGGCTTTACTTTTATGTTATCTAAATTGAAAGTTTTCCATATGTTTCATGTTGATTTTCTTAGTTTCATGTAAGTTTTCATCATGTGTTTTTTTTTCCTATATTTTGATTATGGCTTTACTTTTATGCTATCTATATTTCATGATGAGTGTGATAAATGCATTTTATGGTATATTTATGCATTATTATCATGATTTACATGTCCATGCATTTTTCATGAATATATTATGATTATGGCAACATTATCATGCATACTAGTAAATCAGTGTATGTTCATGTTAATGTGGTGTTTTGAAAGTAAAATTTATATATAATGCCATGTCAATATGATTTTTGGTGAAAATGGTGCTTGGATATGTATTTAAAAGTGTTAAAAGATTTTATGAACCATTTTACGATTTGTCCATAATAGTGCCATGCATATTAAGGGCCATTTTGCAATTCCCCATGCATTTTAACAGCCATTTTCCATGATTTAGAAACTTTTATGAAATTTCATGCTTTAGACACCTAATTTTATCTAGGCCTCCATGCGAGCTTTTCAAGGCGTCAACAAACCTTAAACAAGCAAGCACAAATCCATTCCCTATTATTCCTCGCTTAGGTAAGGTGTGTAGAAAGCCAAAGGTAAGCAAAATTCACATTTTTAATTGATTGTATCAATACAATGGCTACCACATCACCAAATGCAAAAACCATGAGTTATATTGATACAAATAGGGCATTTATCAATGCATTGCTTCATGTATTGATACATTGGGCAAATGTATTGATACAAGACTTAACAGTAGCTAAAATTCAAATTTTGGTCAAAATATATCATTACATATGTGACTGTATCAATACATTCAAGACACATATCGATACAATCTTTATTGTATCAATACATTTTGGGTTTTTGCCCAAAGTTTGATGCATGTTTCACCCCTTTGCCATTGATCTAAAATTCCATTTTGGCCACGTATTTGGCTTTAGAAACCATCCAAATTAATGCCATGCCTTATCCTTGGACTTGTGGTTAGGCTTAATGAATTTGTGAGGCTCAAATAGCTCTAGGTTGGGCAATTTCATGACATAGGTTAATTTTTCAAAGGACACTTTGGTTCTTTCTTACATTTTAATTGCATAAAATTACCTTGATCCACTATTTTAGCTAACCAAGCCAAAGGGAATAAAGAATCCTAAGCATTGTACCTTGGTTTATCATATGGTACTTATAACAATATTCATATGTACCTTTACCTTATGTATTTTGTCTTGACTATTCACTTGTCTTTAGAAGACAAGTATGTTACAACTAAAAGGGATGTCTACACTTTTATTATACATACATCACATTCACCTCACATGGTCCCCTCAGCCAAAAATACTCTATTCCTATAGCTCCCTCTATAGCCCCCCCAAAACCCTTATTTCCAAGCATTTTTCTTCACCAAACCCTTTCCATGATTAGCAGAACCTATAAGCTCATCTTTAGCCATCTTTTCTTGTTAATCATAGCAAAAAAAAAAAGAACAAAGTGAGCAAAAAAAATTAGAAAAGTGCTAGAATTTTTGAAAGCAAGGATTCTAAAGCTTCTTGGTATTTTTTCTCATCTTTTCTTTGTATTTGATGTTCGTTTCATTTTCTATGCCACATTAATAAACCTTCACATGCCACCAAGACCCTTTTATAGGTTCCATGCATATTTCTTATGCTATGAGATGTTTTCTTGAGTTTGATGATGTTTTGTGTTGATTTTATGAGATAAAAATCATGTTTCTTAGTGCTATAAAAATTTTACAGCAATGTTTCATGCCATGAAAATAATTTCTTCCATGTATCATCTTTTATATTGTCATAAGCATTTTCTTAAATGTTCATGCATTATTCATGCATTCCTTACATTTTTAGCATATTTTATTTAATAAAAAGATCTTGTTTTGTTGATGCTCCATTACTTTTATGCCATTTGATGCCGTATTTGAATGCTCTACATGATTAAAAATGATTTCTGGATGCTTTTTTTCTAATGGGTCCTGCCATGCTCCATTTTTGTGAAAACTCCCCAAATTAGGCTTACATAATCTCAAATAAATAAGATTAAGGTTGGCCTAAGTTTTTTTCAATGAACGACTCTTATAATCTTAGGGAACAATCAAGCTTGCATGTTTGGATTTATGGCCTAATAAGGCAAAACAAAATCTGTTTGTAGCCCTTCAAATTTTTTTGCTAACACCATGTTTGCTCAAATGTCTTGGTGATGAGTCTTCGTATTATGACTCGATGGCATGGGTAATAGGTAGTCCATGTGCCCAACTCATTGGGACTTTGGTTGGATCTATGATTCCACTATGTAGCCCTTAATTGTTGGACATTCGTGTGTCCAACACCTTAATACCTCTCTAGAAAACCACAAAGTCAAAAATTCCCATGTTTTGGTACTAGCAGCATTGTGACCCCAACTTGAAAAATTGTATTTAGAACTTGGATGATTTTTCTATAATTTTTTAGTATTTTTCCTTAAAGGGCATCGAATTATCTTTCCAATGGTATCCCATTTGCCCCTAAAGGTGCCAAGATAAGGGAGTTTTGATTTTTCTAATCTTTGTTGTTTGGAACCTTTGGAATTAGCAATTAGCATTATGTTTGGGCCATTTCACCTAACAGATGATTTTTTTGGAATTTATAAATATTTTTCCTAATATCTACATGAAATTCTCTTTCCAGAAAGGTATCGTTTATGATTTAATGATTTTAAATGAGTTTGTAATGATTTTTCAAAAATTGCTGCATCCTTTCCCTTATAGGCGTTGTCAGTGCCAAACCAAACCTGAGTTCAAAAATTATTTCATTATAGAAACTGATGTTCTTGGATTTTTGAAATATTTTTAATATTAATCATTGCCAAGTTACCTTTCCAATGGTATCTAATTTTCCACTTGAGACATTAGATCAATTCGAAAAAAGTTGGGTAAAGCAACTAGTGCAATGCCATCCTTGTTTCAAGCATTAAGTAAAATTAATTGATTTTCTTGAACCCCCTTTTTAAGGCATTGAATGCCTCAAAATAAGTCTGCTTAGTTCTCGGTTGAGCCATGTTTCGTAGTACGAGTCCTATATACTCGGATCAAGGCCAAGTACCCTCTAGAATTAATTTTGTCTTTTATTTAAATAACCAGTTTTAATTTTTCAAATTCATCATTTTCTAAAAAAATATATCCAAAAATATTCCATTTTCCAAATTTACCCAATTTTTCATCCACATGGATTTTTCAACCTTTGTTTCCAAAATTCCATCAAAAAAATTATATTTTCTCTCTCCCGAGCTACTTTAGAATTTTTAATCAAAACCTCAACTTTCATGCCTTAAGGAACCAACGAGTCAAAACACGTTGCAAAATAGTTAATTTGGTTATTTTTCAATACTTAAGGATAATTACAAGATACATCCCGACCATACTCCTTTTTATGGTTCTGTGTGTTTATTTTCTGCCATATTTATTATATTTTTTTATGTCTTACTAACACATTTCCTTTGTTGGTGATAAATTGTGCATTCACATATTTACTTAAATTTTTTATAAAAACTACTCCGGCAATGTTTCATATTGGTATCGCTCCAATGCTTGATATGGGAAACTATTTTTAAATTAAATTCAAAAATATTTTAACCTTACATTTCGCCAATCCTCTAGGTAATGAAATGATATCAAACTCTTTTTACAAAAATCAAATTATTTTTTTCAAAACTCATGCATCATAAAATGGGGATTATATACAAATAATGACATAACAAAAATTGAGAAAACCATGACTGAGATATTTCATGCCCAAAAGATATCAATTTAGGGCATAGTAAGGGTGCTAATCTTTCCTTATACGCAATCGAATCCTAGACCCCCTAATATACTTTGCAACACATAGGCCATCAAATCAAATTTCAAGTTTAGTAAGTCGAGATATCAATTTTAATAGGTGTCTGATCATATCTAGCCCAAATGATTAGTGGTGACTCCAAACTTTTGGCTACAAAATGGTGGCCATTGAAAACTATTCGAATAAGCAATTCATCTGAAGGTCTTTCCACCCCAATTATGAGAAACACTTCTTTTCTCCTACACTATCATACCAAATAAAATCTTAAGCGAGGAAAATTTTTAAGTTTCGCGTGTCCCACCCTGGCCTTGGGGTAGGGGCACATTGCGACACCTTATGGGGACTAATTGAGAGTTAGGATGAAAATTTACTGTATGTTAGTTAGTTCTTAGTTTTTTCTAATTTTTGTTGTTATTTGACTACAATCCCCTTTCCTTTGTTTCATATTTCATTAACCTTAATCTATTATATTTTTGTTCATGCTTCCTTATTTTCTTTGTGATTACTTAGGGTTTCCTCTTTTTTTGGAAAATTATCGGTTTAAATGGTAATAAAGAGTAAACTAAAAAGTTTCTTGTTTCTCGACACACACTGAGCACTTGCATCTACACTGAGCCTTATCAGGCAAACCATGTCAAACCATACCTAGATGCTGCTAGAATAACTCGAAGAATAAGGCACTTTAGAAAACACTTATTACCTTTTTACTCCCCTTTATCATTGTTAAGTAAGTGATAATGAATGGACATCATTGCCCACGTTTGTGTTCTTCACCTCGTAAGACATTATAGGTTTTAAAAATTTGTCCAACAAGTCGTAAGGCCCGATATCACCTTTAAAGGAATGAAATTTGCTTGGTTAAGTTGTTATGTTATTCGATGATGGCTTAATGCTCGTTAATCATTAGGTGATGATGAACGAACATCTTTGCCTAAATTGCTAGCTGCATCCTAAGAGGCTTCATATTGTTTCATTAAGGACACACTTAACTAGAATAGGGCGTTATGTTGTTCTACCAACTGCTTGACATTAGCTTATTACTAGACAGTGATGAGTGAATGTCACTGTCCCATGTGTTCATTTTTATCCTAAAAGATATTATATTGTATTGTTAGGGATAATTTTGATTCGGACATGCCATTATGCTGTACTTAGTAATCTAGATTTTGGTGGGCAAAGGGACACTACCTGTGGACTTTTATGTTTGCCCAAAAGCATTGTAATACCTATTATCGAGGCACCTTTTCTAATTTATTTTTGTTGCCTTTATTTCTTTTATTCTTTTCAATATCCCATAACCCTTTATTGCTTTATTGTTGCTTGTGATCATGTCACTTGCATTATTTCTTACATCAAACATGTAGAGACAATTGATACGGAAGCAACGGTGAACAAACACCATAATGCCCATTGGTGTCATGTTTCGAGGCATAATTTGTCCATTTGTATGGATTTGTTTCCCTTAAGAGCCATACTACCATGGCTGGTGTACTGGGGATGTAATGATGCATATATATCATATCACCATCTTCGAGGTAATTTTTCTCACCCTTAATGAAAGCTTGGAGCTTGTCAAATTAAAGCTCTTAAGACTTCTGCATATATTTTATGAATTTCATGCATTCATGTACCACTCCTAATATTATTTGCAATCTTAAAGGTAAATCTCCATGCCAACATTTTCATGTTCATATAATTTTTTCTACCTTACACTAGCTTTTTTATTGCGCTCACTTGTATACATTCATGATAAATGAACCCAGAAGTAAAATGCCAGTCCTCATTGATACAATAATTTTTCTAAGAAGCTCCATTGTTGTTTTGAGAGGTATCAAGATTGTCTGCAACCTTTGATCATGGATAATGATAACCAAGCTAGTAGCATTCCAAGAGCAATGCCCCCACATAACACTAGTTTCACTAGTACACCTAATCATCTACATGAATCCAGCTACAACACATATGCATCTCGAATTTTATAGGGCAATACAAAACCTTCTTCGTCTGATCTATTACTTCCCATTTAGATGACCTAATAGAGTAAAAGAAACCCAATAATGTCAAATCTTCAAAAGTTATAATGAATCTCAACAAATACCAACTACTAGAAAAACAGCTCAATGTAATCGAAGGTAACGACAAATTCAAAGTTATAAATGCTAAATCCCTGGGTTCAGTCTCTAACCTCGCCATTCCACCAAAATTCTAGGTGCTTAAGTTTGACAAATACAACAAGATTATTGACCAACTGCTCACATCTAGGTGAATTGCAAAAAATGGTCGAGTTTGAAGAAAACAAGAAACTTCTAATTCACTATTGCCAACACAGTTTGATCGAGGCAGTTGCTCATCGGTACAATGAACTGGAAAGATCTAAGATCCAAACATGGGCTGATCTTGCCAAGGCCTTTTAAACCAATATAAGCATGTCTCTAATTGGGTACTTGATTGATTATCTTTGAGAAACATGGAGAAAAAGCCTATTGAGACTTTCAGGCAATATGCCTAAAGATGGAGGGAGGAAGTGGCATAAGCACATCTATCATTAAGTGAGAAAAAGATAACTATATATTTTGTCAATACATTACATTGCCTTTTCTATGATGAGCTTATGGGAATGCCATAAGGAATTTCACTAACATGGACATGTTTAAGGAAATGATCGAAAATACAATTAAGACTAAAAAGCTTGAAAGAGGTGGGACACCCAATACTTAGGGAAATAAGGTACTTATAGATGAAAGAGAAGAGGTTCAAGCCTTGATTAATGAAAGACAGTTGGCAAAGGGTTTTACCATGCACCATTTATACGTTGAAAGCCAAATGGGTTACCCAATTGGGGGTAATGTAGCATTAAAACATTACTCATGTTTTTGGCCACAGGCATATCTTTTGATGCATAGCTTAATGCCCATGATTCCAATCAAACTTGTCCATCAACCAAAGGGATTAAGGAATAATTAGAAAAAAACAGGGTGGTCGAGATAGAACCCTCATAAAGCTGATCCTAGTATCATATACAAAATAACTTCCCTAACACATTTAGGATCAATTATTTTCTCTGATTTTTTCTAAGCCTGAGCCACCCTACTCAGACAGCCATGACACCACCATTGCTTGCAACTACCACATAAAGACCATAAGTTATTCCACAAAGATTTACAAGGCTTTAAAGAGAAAAGTGCAATAATTGGTAGAACTAGGATAGTTAGATCTTGATCAACTGTGAGAGTGAAACAGGATGTGTGAACTTAGGGCAATAACGGCATTCTAATACTTCATGTGAAAAGCTTTTGTCTTTGAATTGTCATCATTTTTATGAAATTAATATACTTTGAATTTTTAATCATGTGTTTAATGAAAGCATCATATTAAAACGTCTTGGGAATTTAATAATGGCTTACATTCTTTATCTTTTTTCCAAGTTTTTCCTAAGACTTCTTGAAAGATCTAAAACTTTAGGGGATCAATTTTAAACTTCACAAACTATGTACCTATTAAAACAATCCAACAAATGAGGGCTTTAACCTAGGTTAGGAGCCAAAAGACAAAATTTCCAAAACATATGGATTCCTTCGAAACCATACAAATGAAATATTCCTTCAAGGAACCTAACCATAGTAATTTGATGTGTGGCAACATTGTGCCAGAATCATCCATTTTCTTTCAGGCAACCAGCCATGAACTACTGCACTATCTCCTAAAAGCCTTGCGTAAGTCACATTTAGGGCAACACCAAAATCCTATCATATTTTTTTAGCAAAACCTTTTCAACCATCTCCTTTCCTATCATTTTTGATACCCCAAGATTGAAATTCCTTATCAAATACAAACTTTGAGGTGTAGAATATGGGATGGTCCCTCTAACCATGAATCTCGACATTACGTTATTTCCTATCAATGATGAACTGAAAAATAAGGCATGCCCATAAATGTGGAAAGAAAAAGTGAATTAAGGCAAGCATTTTAAAAAACAAAAAAAAATGAAAATTGAATGTGACATCATTTGATTAAGATGTTTAAAATATTTTTATAAGGACTTCCTCTAAGAAATAGCTTTTCAATTCATATAGTTGTGTTCGGGAAGAAAAATGGTCATCTTTCATCTTACTTTCATAAATTAGAAAATTATTCTCCTTGCTACCCCTTTGAGCCTAATGAATTTATTCTTTTGAAACCTTAATCAAGGATCACCCTCCAAATTAGGGGCAAAGAGAAAGCCATTTAAGGAATATGAAGGCAAATATCCTAGTTTACAATTGTAAAAATGGCCTACATCAAGGGGTAAATATAAAATGTACCAAGTTTTCATATTCGAAGATTTTTTCTAAGAAAATTGATGGAAAAAAGTTAAAAAAGAAAAGAAAAAAAGGGTAAAGCAAAAAAAAAGGTAAAAAAAAAGCAAAATCAAGATAATGGAACAAAAGGTCAAGAACAAGGACATCCCAAAAGTAAAAGGGATGGATGCCCTTACAAAATGAAATAATCCTTTATTCAATTACCTGTAACACTAAATTTGGGCTTGTATACCCTTTCTTTTCAGAACCATGAACCTTGGCCTACATTAAAGTCCTCGAAAAATCCATTTCGATCAAGCATGACCATTTGAATTGATGAACCCATTATTTGGATAATTGTTCTTTTAATTAATTTTAAGCTTTCTTAAAGAGCATGATGAAACAATCAATAAAAAAAAATAGAGGGACCAACAGAATATATATATATATATATGACCATAACTGGATATACATATGACCATAACTGGATATATATATATATATATAACTTTAACTGGATTTACATATAACTGAACCAACCCTTTTTTTACAAAGAGAACCAATATCAAATTAAATTAAAACCAATATATAAACAAAATATTTTTAAATTTTTATTATTTTTAAATAATAATTTAGGATTTATAATAAAATATTTTTAATTTTTTATTATTTTTTAAAAAAATTGAGATTTAATATAAAATATGTTTTTTATTTTATTATTTTAAGTAGTAATTTAGAATTTAATATAAAATATATTTTTGTTTTTATTATTTTTAATAATAATTCAAGATTTTTTATTATTTTTAAATAGTAATTATTTTTAAATAATAATTTGATATTTAATATATAATATTTTTAAATTTTTTATTATTTTTTAAATAGTAATTTAGAATTTAATATAAAATATTTTTTAAAATTTTTAGCATTTTTAATATTTATAATTTATATACAATATATATTTGAAGTCAGTTCCCTTAGTATAGGAACCAATCCTCCACATATATTTACCATGTGATATATATTTATTATTTTTTAATGTAGTTCTCATATATATATATATAAAATAGAATAAATATCTGGACTGATGTGAAAATACTACCATATGTCATATTTATTTAGTTTTTATTTTTAAATAAATATTCAAGATATATGATAATATTTTAACTCTACTCGTAAAGTTTAAAGACTCAATTGCATCAAAAATTTATTTTATATAATATATAATTATTATTTTATTATTATAATTTGATATTTATTATAAAATATTTTTAATCTTTTATTATTTATAAATAATATTTTTAATATATGTATGTAAATATACAAGAACTGACAATAGCTAAAGATGAAAGATGAAGAAAAGATAAAAATGCAATTATAATTTTATTATTAATAGTTTTAATAGTTATTATTTTTTTAAATATAAATAAAATTTGTGCTTACAAAAATTTTAATAATTTAAAGTTTATTTTTTCTTTTGAAAATTTTCTTAAAGATATTAGTATATTGTTTCGTTTCGGCTTTTTTATATAAATAATATAAATTTTTTTATTTACGAAAATAAGCCAAAATCAGATTATTTACCGAAAATAGGCCAATTTTTCAATTTAATTGAGAAATCGCCATTTCAAATGGCGATTTCTCAATTAAATTGAATTCGAATTGCAATTCTGGTGCAACTCGGTGGCCGGAGTTGAAACAATTGGGAAATTGCCATATCACATGGCGATTTCCCACCATGGATTTATTTTTTTTTCAATTTTTGTTTTTTTT
>JBBYHM010138562.1:15600-37623 GCA_038381775.1 Adansonia rubrostipa | reverse complement strand
CAGTTAAACTTTCCTAGTTTTTAAAGCTATCTTTTAATTATATTCTAAAGCTTCTTTTAGGGTATTTAAATGATAAGAGTTAATCATAGTGCTTAACTTGGTTAATTAGGAAGTAAGGGAAAGTAAGGAAGTCAATACATGTTTGATTCCATAGCTGATTTATTTGTTTAAAAAATTGCATAAGAGTTTTCAATGATTGATGATGATACACTAGTAAGCAATATCGATTTACTACCAAAGTTTTGTCCTTGTTGATTTTTATTAAATTATTTTTAAGATTTTTTTTATTTTGTTTTAAATCAAATCCCTATTTATTTTTGATTAATTAGATTCTACTATTTTTACATCACATCACATCATTTATTTTCTTTCTATTATCAAAATCAGTTTAAAACTTCTAAAGGTCCTTGTGGGATACGATCTCCACTTCACTACACTACAAATCTAAAAGTCAAGCCAAAGGAAGTGAGCAATATAAACAGGTAGCATCGACAACTACCACCAATCAAATCACTTGACGCTTTCACTAGATAACAGCAAATTAGAACTTCTTCGATGAAAGTACACAAGATTAGCTCACTCAGAATGCCATTATAACAGAAAATTTCAGTTCTTTTCAAGTTTACCCCAGTCACGAACATTTTTCCTCCTTAGCATTTCAATTATTTATAAAAATCGCAGAACATATGTAAGATTTCATTAATAATGCCTTCTGTACCATTTCAAAAATCAATAAATGCTTAGTCTGGTAGTAGGCAAGTATACATTACCTGTACAATCTTGAAAATAGCAGCTAAAAGTTGAACAAAGCTTTCAGATGACAAGCTCCTCAATTTGCTTGCTAGTGATGAGCCTCCTCCACCTTAGCCATCGATAGTAAGCATCAACAACTGGAAGAAACAGAATAGACACACACACACACACAAACAAACAAAACCGACCACACTGAACAGAAAAGAGACACAAAGTTCGAGAATCCCAAAAATAAATTATTCCGTACATTATGTGTGTGATGTACATGTCAGATTTATTATCCAAGTAGTTCTTACCATCTACATACATAGTATGCTCTGCAGTTAAATCAGACCCCAGAGGTCGGGCAACAAGAACAGGAAGCAGCTCTGCAACAGCGGTCTTAATAGCAGTTTTCATATCAGAAGAAAGTGTATCACGATATGTCCTCAAGACAAAGGGGAGCTTGGCCTAAAAAACAATCAACATATTAAGATTTAAGAAGCCTTTTATAAAATGGATCTAACCTCAGATTCCAGCACTGAAGGTAAAAAGTTAAAGTTCATGGTCAAGGTAAGCAGGATAGAAAGAATATAGGATTGGTTATACAATTGCAGATGCACCAGGTCTTCATCCTTCTAGAACTTGGAGGAAATTGAAGAAAACAACTCAGTGGCATTACCCAATTGGTTACCAAAGATTTTATGCTTTCCTGTTTTTAGTCACTCACCTTTCAAAGTATGCTTTGCACAACAAGATTATAAAGGTTATGCATTTCTTATTCACCTGCCATTAAACACCAAGGAAACTCATACCTGGCATTCGTCATGGCCCACTTTTGGTAACAAAAAAGCAACTTTTGAAAGCTGATGAACAGAACAGCTCAAAGGTGACAAAACAATTTGTTAATGTTACTTCATGTTATTACATTTCAGATGCCACGCTAGCAAAAAGAAGTGCTTTGGAACAGTGGAATGGCAGTTATGAGTTCTATTAGTGTCAAATGCCATGCAAAAAAAATGAACACTTTTATAACTTTAATGACCAAAATGTAACTTTTGAAAGTTGCGTGACCAACACAGAAAAGTACAAAAACTTCAGTGATCAACTGGGTAATTTACCCAAAATAATTACTGTAAAATAATTTTCTATGGACTCAAACACACGCACTTGGTAAGTCAGACACATAGGAAAGAAAATAAATCTTCGATTTCTGGCTAACAATCCGGCATCAGTCTGAAACAAACGAAGAGAGTGGGCTGTTCCCATATATGTAAAGTACTCTCCACAACCTTTATATTGAAACATAAAAGGGGTCTGCACATGCATGACTCTACCTAAGTCAAGGGTGAATGATCCTACCTAATTCAAGGCCATTTCGGACTTTGACTTATGAGCTTAGAAAATACAGGCCTCATCTTTTTAAGTGAGCTTAAGGCTGCCTTGCTACTACTGAGCTTGTTATGAAGCTTAAGGCTATAATCCTACCTAATTCATGGTCAGCTTAAAGCTTGATTAAGTAAGCCAAGCCAAGCCTGTTAGAATTTTCTAAGCTCATAACTCATCATTCAGAAACATTAAAGGTTGTTTTGAAAGATGTTGAACAATTTTTGAAGTGTAAAAATATGACTATAGAAAGCTCTTTCAGAACCATGTTGGGATAGAAATCATTGCTACCATAAAAATTTTCCTTCATATTTAGCTTTGAAAGAAACACTCTTATTGGGCAAATTTTGTTTTAAATTCTACATACATGAACGACTAGATTTCAAATTTTAATAAAACTGAAATAAAAATACTTTAACAAGCAAACACCATAATAACACAATGGGAAACCAAGAACACTTTTTAATATAAGAAATATGCTCAGATTCTTTCCGAACCACATCAATCAATTAGTTTCTCCCACTACCCCATCAGGCATATTTTACCTTGAAAAATGTCTATATTTTTCCATCAGATCCTTATCCTTCCAAATTCTTCAAATTATCCACTAGCTTTACTATTCTTCCAAGATTCGGATCTTAGCCACCAAAGATATTTCAAAAGTAAATTGTGGACAATTTAAACAACTTCAGAAACTTATATGCACGGCATTTGGAATAATTGTATAAATAAAAAAAAATGTAAAAGCAAAAAGGTTAAACAGATAAAACGATTTTAAAAAAAAAGGTTAAACAGATTAAACGATTAAAAAAAAGAGCTATCAGTTTCTTTTTTCATGTTACCTATGTAAAATTTATATATATATATATATATATATATATATATGTAAACCTATAAAACAACAGAGACTAGTATGACAGCTGTGTCATCAATCTGGCAAGATGACAATTGGCCAAACTTTAGCTAGATTTGCTATGATAATAAATTTTCATATGTAAACCTTATTATTGGCAGCTGGTTGCTCCTGGAACAGTGTGTTCCTACATTGTCCAAAAGAGAGCTCTTCACGAAATAAAATCTTAAGTTTAATACACGAGGATATAAGCAGCTGTGAACGGTTAAACCAATGTCACTGATTATGACATTTCAAAACAATAAGCCTAAATAAGAACATCACATTAACCAGGACTCTTCAAAAACTACTTCACATAAGAGCAACAGAACACATTTTAGAGTAGCTCAACTTTCATTAATTTGAAGCTTTTGCCTAAGTCATTCATGGAAGATCAAAATAGCAAGCTATATGTCTTTCTCTGGTATACAACTCAATTTTTAAAACAACAAGAACATGAAGGAAAATGAAATAGGGAAAAACACTCACTGTTCGAAGCAAACCAATGATGAGAGGCAGCAGACGATCCCGAAAATTAGTGGCTTCTTCCTCTTCCAATTTAACCTGCTAACATATCCATTCCATTTATCAGTTCCAATACATCATCAAACTTACTCATAAAAGTGCCTGTAACAACAAATAAAGAAGCCAACAGTAACAAAACACGAATAAGCCCTCAAAAACTGAATCTTCACTTACCATAAATCTACTCCTTAGTTCAATCCGCTATTTTTGTCCAATCAATGTGAAAAACATTACACAGTGTGCAAAATTCAATTAATTTAGAAGCAATTCCCTACCTCTCATCATGAGGTAGGCGAAATTGTTGAGTTTAATTATTTTTTGGCAAGTAAACTCACCAATTAGATTAAGACAATATATACGATAAAGATAACGTTTATTTTATTTATATCAATCCTTAATCAACTAAATTACAGGGCCCCTTTCTCTCTTCTCTCTAAATCCTTATCACAGCAATAGTGCAGGCGAAGCAATTAGCTAAGGCCTTGTTAAATGTGTGTGTAAGCAATTTGAAATAAATTTCAAGAGCCAAGCACAAAGGCCTGTGAAATATTTCAACATATTTTGTTTTCAACAAAATGAAACCTATTGGTTCACAGTGATTTCTGAAACAACATAAAAACATCATTCAATGATACTCAACCAAGTCAAAACAAACTTACTAACGTAGATTCAAAAAAGGTCAACATAAATTCCAAGAATATTTGGGATTATGGCAGTGTAGTCAATATTGTACTGATACCGGCCGGTATATACTGGTTTTAAATAAAATAGAACGGTACCAATGCTCAGTTTTGTACCAATCCATATCAGTCACACTAGCTTGTACCCGTCTGTACTGGTTGGCACAAGATTTTGTTTTTTTTATTTATTTACTTTTTTTAAAATTCACTTATTTGATTTTTTTAAACTAATTTTTAATTTTTTTCTTGATATTTTTTTATTTATTTTTTCATAACTATATTTAAAAACAAAATATATTCATAAAACTAGGCTATTGAATCTAATTAGTACTAATTTACTATATTTTTAAAATATTTTTATGCTTCTTTATTTGATGTACAAAAATTTTGGAAATATTTATTGGTATATTTGCATGTGTATATCTAATGTATGAAAAATATTTGAAAAATACCAATAAACCCAAAACTATTCGCTGCCAGTACGATATATACTAGTACCAGAACAAAAACGAGAGACAACCAATATGGATTGACTACTTTGGATTATGGTCTGCATTTGACATTGGATTAACTACAGAACTTATTTAACCTAAACAGATGATATTAACTCCCATTTTTTGTCTTTAAATTTGAAGCTTGCAAGTTTTATGTTATTCTCTGTCTTCCAAAACTTTTACGAGCCAAGGTATGATCAAGGACCAACTCTGCACCAACTTCACTTTTCCAAGTCAACAATTTTAAACCCGATCATTTTACTACAGGAGAATTGAAGGAAAAGGATGCAGGAAAGTATACCTAGTTAATATATATCAAAGCCTTTTCCAGCGTTTTTGTTCTTGTATGTTATATAAAATCAACCTTAGTGTGACTCCTAAACTACCCTAACTTTGAAACTTAGATATTTCGTCTTCTCCTATTTTAATCAATTTTCTGTAGTTTTTGCCGAGAATGCAGGCATGCTATCAATTTAGACCACTATGATAAAACCTCAAATACTCTACTTTTAAACCATAAAGACACCAACCTTAACAAAGCTTCTAAACAGCTCTAGAATTCCTGATATCTTCACCAAGCTAAATCCCAAATCAAACTTTGTACAAACCTAATTACTCTTGCAATATTTCACTGACCAGACCTCCCTAGGCACTTCATTGCTCACAGCCAATGGAGAAAGTTGAATAGGATTCATCATGCACCATTAACTAAAGATACAAGCAGCCGAACGTAAGTATTCAAGTTTAAAAAGAAGAAAAACCTGCAATTGAACTTACTTCACCATCCTTGCCATCCAAGGAAATGGATGACCTGGCTTTTGCATTGAACAATATAACTGCATCTTTATCTCCAGCATCTTGTACTGAAGCACGAATAAATTCTGCTGAAAGAATGCTGCCAAACAGAGTAACGAATATTAACATATTACAAATTGATGAATCATTTCAAAAGAAAATTTGTAGAGAATAACATTTCCTACATTATTGATGTCACCATATAATGGGGAAGATAAATAAATAATACCTGTTTATGGAATCTATAGAAGCCACTACATGATCTCGAAGGTGACGAAAGCAATGTAAACCAGTAAGTTCATCCCCATCCTATCAAAAGGCATGATTATATAAGTTAACAAAAATTTTGAACTCCAGCAGTGTTTCATTCTAGTTTTGTTTGCTTATACGAGATCTCAGTACCTTATACATAGAACATACAAAACCACACATCATAAAGCTGGTAAGAAGAATTTTCACAAGACTAGGGATATAGCTTAAAGCAAAGAAACTCCAAGATTTCACTTTTCTGTGCAATTCTATTATCTTTAAATTATTTAGGATGTGTGGAAAAAAATAGTGAGATCAAACAACAAGACTCTTTCAAAGAAGGACTATGCAATCCTTATAAATATTAAATTAACATTGGAGAAACATGTCAAATCAAAAGCTTATAAAATTAAAGAGAAAGTCTCCTTTTATTTAGAAGAGGTAACCTTGGAGTCAAGCAAAGTAGTCAGCTTCTCTGAAGATTCGAACAAGAAGAACAAATGTGAGACGAAAAGAACTTAAAATAACTAATATAAGGGGCAATGTAGTGTTGGGGTTAAATTCCCAAATTATAACCAATGGAATTTCTTAGAGAATACGATAAAAATTTAAATTTGCATTTTGAATTTGATCCCTCTATTATCTCAATCTTACTGTCTTGGTCTTACTACTCTCATTTTAATGAATTTTACCCTTATACTTTGATTAAAAGTATATTTAAGGACCAATGATAATAATAAAGATTTTATCTTTAATTTGGGTCATACGGAATTTTAATGATAACCGGAATGTAGAAGTTGATTAATTTGTTTACAATGTAACACTTGTCAGTACAAAAAATCTCATATTTTATTTTAATTAAAAAATAATAATTAGTTTAAATTATTAAAAAACTCATAAGGAACTACTACAACCCATAACTGAAGACCTATTACTCTCAAAGTTCCTAAACTCTCTTTTTTCTTCTTTTCTACCAACAAGCCGAGTATGTCATTAGATGTTCTTTTCCAAAACACTTTTATACACCATTTTTCAAATTTCCTAAAATGGCTTTAATAAGCTTTAAACCAAAGTAAAAAAGAATGTGAAGTTGGGAACAAAAATTCAAGTAGGGTCAACATAGGAAAAAAGAAATTTTCAAGAGGGGAGAACTACGGCGTTGAATGTTCAAAGCCATTTTTCAACAAATCTCCACCTTGTCTTGAAGCAAGGTCTTTTAAATGATTCCAAGACCATTGCAACCTTATCAAAGACTCGTATAAGTGACAAAACTACCATATTTCACATTGGCACTTTAAAATCCAATTGAACTTAAACCTTAAAATAAAAGAAAGAACAAATATGATGTGGCAAAACATTAAAATCCAATTGAATTTAAACCTCTGAGGTATGCAAAGTAACATAGATTTAAGAAAGAAAGCATATATGATGCAGCAAAACCTTAAAATCTAATTGAACTTAAACCTCTGAGGTATGCAAAGTAACATAGATTTAAGAAAGCAAAGCGTGACCTCATGAATATATGAGTGCCTACCAACAACTGCTGCAGGTCATTGATGACATCCAAAGCTCCAGCACACTCTGAAGATGCAACAAGCTGCATATCCAACAAAAATAAATCAAACTCATCCCCAAGCACTAATAAAGTAATCTCTTCAAATCGATATTTTTGCCGTTCGCTGTTTTTTCTTCCTGGATTATACAAAGTGAAATATAAAGCGAAGAGGAAATTAAAAAGCCGACCAATTTAAGAGCGGATGATGCTTGGTTAACAGACAGAATACGCTTCAATTTTTGTTGGAGTGCCAACAAATTGGTCCTAGAAGCATTCAACTCCTGAATCTTCCTAGCAGAGTCAACCAAATCAGTGTCTAAAAGCCGAATAGTTTCCTTCAACTCACGAATCCGACTGCATCCTTCCACAATCTTAACATTCAAGTCCTGCAGCTGGCCTTGCGCTTCAAAGAAAGAATTGGAACGCAACGAAACCTCCTTGACCAAATGCAGCTCCACCACGTCCAAGTAATGAGACAACTTCACCTGAAGCCCAATGTTTTCAGAAATACTGGTGAAAGGACAGGCAGCTCGGAAGGTGGCTCCATCTTCAAGCGAGAAATCTTCCTTAAAATAGAGGGATGGGACCTCCCTTAAACAAGCCACGAGGGCTTCCCCAATGCTGTCGACATCGAGGGTTTGCTCCTTGGTGGCATGGTTTCGAATGTCCTCGAAGCGATGATAGGAGTCGGAAATGGAAGAGACGTAAGATTGGAAGTCAGATCGTGCGAGGTCAGATGAGGCTTTGGTGGAGGTTAAAGGAGCGAATTCAGTAGGAGAAACGGACCACCAACCAACCCAAGAAGGTTCCAATTTGCCAGCGTGAGGATTGTTGAGGATCGAGGAGAGACTTTGGCTACCAGCATCGGTAACGGAAAACGAAGCAGTTCGACCTATTGAGGACGACCTCCCCGATAAGGAAGGCTGTGGATACATTTTCAAGATCTACAAATCATCAACCAATAGAATTGGTGGGAGTAGCACAAGTCTAAACAATCGGAGGTTTACAGTTTTGTTTCCAATAAAAATAATTAATAATAATAATAATAAAGTGAGTGTTTGTTTGTTTAGATGGATCTAAGGGAGAAATTCGCATGCATTTGAATGAACGTGTGTTGTTCGAATTCAATGGCGGCTGTTTGTTTGGATCTGGAAAAGAATAGGCAAATGGAAAGATCCGAGAATAAGAGTAGAAAGAGAAATATGGTAGTGAGACCAGCCGTGGCCAAAGCCAATAGCCAATTGGCCATTACCAAACCAAGAAAGCTGGATGGGGACGGCTACTTGGGTTGGGTCCCGCCACACTTCTTAATCCCACCCGAACCACATTTTTCATAATCTTTTTTTCCAATTTTTATAAAAAAAAAAAGTACAAAATTATTCCCCTTTTATTGTGCATTAATTAAATACCAATTGTCTTATCGTTCTTTTAAATATGAAAGGATATTTACTAATTATTATAAATGATTATAATGTTAACATCAAAATGGTCAATTATTAAAATTAGCTCATATGGCAAAAAAAAGAAATTAATTTTACACGTTTTGGTTTTCTAAAATTTCAAAATATTAATTATTAAAGATTAAACAAATTAATTTGTGCTCTTTTAATTTTCACTATTCAACATTTTAATTAAAGATTTTATCCGTTAATGTATATAATTAGATCTAATGTTGTTATGTTGGTAGTTACAATTATGTCCAAATAAACATAAATATAAAAACAATATCGTGAAAATTTTGAAGTTGAAGAATTACCGGCTAAGCGCTCGGTGGATTATAGGGTTAAAAAGTAAAAACTCATTTCAAATAAATTTGCAGTGGATTTTATTTGTAACTTATCTGTTATTTCCTTCAAATGATTTTTTCTTTTATTAACTGTAAAATTCCTTTTATATTTCCTTTATAAGAAAAATATATTTCTTTAAAAATGTTTTCATTATTTTTTTTTTTTTTACTTATGGGTAATAATTATAAATAAATTTGTTTCCATAGAAGCAATTAGATATATTTTCTAATAACGTTAAAACCCAAAGCCATCTGGGCTTAAATGAAACCTTATCCCTCCTTTTTTTTCTTACGAGCCAATTACAATTAATCAATTAAAATTTTAAATTTGTGTTCGATTTGTTAATATCATGTAGAAGCTATAATTTTACATATCGTAATTGAATAATCGTAAAATTGTGCTAGTCTCGTAAAATCTCATCTCATCCCACCATCGATCCATTCCATTTCTTCCTTCTTTCAATCGCAACAACAGGCATCCAAAAGTTGAGAAAGCTGCGCCCATATGTTCAAAGCCATTTCGGACCCATATATCGTATCTGCAACTGGGGTCATGTTTGTGTCGACGCTGGAATGGTGACCTTAAACACCGAGTCCATGTAATAAATATCAACACATCACTCACTCATATAACATTCATAAATTTTTATATATGCATGTTCAAGAATTAACTGTGAAGACCTCGAGTAACCTACAATATACGAGGTATGTTTGTGGATGAATCATGTATGGTATAAAAGATATCCCCATCCGACTCTTAGTACATCTATAGGGATGATACGTGAAAATTTAGTTCTTTTCATCAACTGCTAAATGTTGTAACAAAAATACATTGGGGTCAAAACCCGAAAAGAATTAACTCGGTCCATTGGGAGCAAAAGAGCATTCCCCTCGTCTTACTAGGCCTGTGTAGCTGTAGTAAGGAAAAGTGGAAAACTTCTAATTAAACCCTGTTAAAAGCAAATAGCAAATCTATGGTTCATTTCAGGCTAGGAGAATTCATGAGTTCAGGCCAAAAGAATATGAGGTATCATAAATACCCAACAAATCTAGGAAACTTGTTCTGATGTCGCATTGATTTTTACATCCTATCTATCTTCCGAGTTTCCTGTACCGAGGGAAGAACATAACCAACATAGATAATGGTGTATTTTTTTTTTTTGGGGGGGGGGGGTTTCACCTGCTTAAAATTCTGGTCTTGATTGTTTCAGCAGAGGCAATTTTTTTTTTTTATTGATCATGATTCCTTCTAGACGGAGGGCGAAAATGACTCAACCATACATCTGTAAAAAAAAGTGAAACAGAGAAGTTAAGAAAAACCAATACTAGAACAAGGTGGCATGAACATGCCGTTTCTTAAACTACAGTAATTTAATCAAATACAATAAACAAATTATATGACAGTTTAATCATAGTGCATTTTTTTCTACTTCAGCACTTAGTACGATTGCATTGGAGCATTAAGTTGATTAAAGACACTACCTAGTGAAGGATAAATCAATGTCACTTGGTAGATTCTCTACTCAGTACCCTTCTAACCAGCTTCAATGTCTCCATAATCTGAAACAAGCAAAAGCAATAAACTTTGAAACATCAAATTTTCAATGCATTGAGACAAGTTATTAATTCTTCAGATTTATTCTTTTTTTTTAATCATTAAAGTGCTTATTCAATAATACATACGAAGAGCAAAGTAATAGGATAATTACTTATTCTCACTCCTCTTTTATCAAAATGACCATCGAACATATAAAAATTATATAAATCTGCAACCAAAAGGTATTCAGATACACTAATTTTATTTAACAAATCAATGAACTGACATGTTTTAAGGGGTAATCCGTGCACGGACTAGCAAAGATCATATATTTTTCCATATCAGTTATCACTATTTTTGCCTTCTTGGCAACTACAGGTATAAGCTTTGTAACTCGCGTCATCTGCCCTTTCTTTCTTTCTTCTTTTTTTACTTAGGGAAGTTCGAGGGTGCTCGTAACTTTTGCCTGTCACTAAGTCCAAATAATAAAGTTCCACTATGTGCAGTTGCTAAATTGACTTTGCATCCTTTTTATAGTTTCCACCAATCTATTCTTTGGTCTTCCCCTTTCCACCTGGGCATCCTCACTAAATCATCAAGTCCAACCGACCAAAAATTGTTTGCACAGTATATCCCTCAGTTTGGGGAAAAAAAAAAAAAAACTATTGATGTGAACTCCATACCATGATAGCATGCTCTCTAATGCTAAGGAATATAAAATTCGGCAAAAAAGATGTCTATAATCAAAGAACTATAATTATCATTGATGCTATGTGAACAGAAAAGTTGCATAGACACATAATAATTTAACTCTTCTTACGAAATATAATGATATAAAAGTTCAGTGGAATAAAGAAGCAACTTACTCCAGGATAATGTTTCAATATGGGGGAATAATGATCAAGCGCTATGTATATTTTCTCGAGATGGCCTAAAAGTACTTCCACCTCATCACCCAAGATATCGACCTACAATACAAGAGGGAAACACAATAAATAATAATAATCGACCAAATAGCAAAGCTCTATTATGAATGCAATCAATGATACTCAAAGATTTCTCTATGTTGGTTCAAGGTACATAAATTGCATACCACTAATGAAAAAACTCAAACAGGGTAATTTATGTAACAGTTGAACCTTGAATCTAAACTCAGCATTTCTGTTAATAAAGGCCCACCCATAATATCAATTGATTGTTTTTTGTTAATGAATTCTTTCACAATGGAAAGATTGTCTTCTTCCTCTTCCTCTTCCATTTTGCATTTCTTAATGTTGAATAATGTGAGACTTAAAACATAAATTGCACACTACTATCACTACACTACCCTAGGTAGTTTTCTTCCTAAACTATTCCTAATTGGAAAAAGGAAGAAAAGAATTCACACATAAAATGTCATTATTTGTAGCATAGAAGATATCTCCAGCTTGGTTTACCATTATCAAAAATGCAAGCCAAGCATACTTATTGCCTCTGAAATTCATTTTACGATGTCATAGAAGTATAAAGCCATCACAGAAAAGAATGCTTTTTTGCTTTCTAACTTATGTAAACCTTCTGACATACCTCAGTTTCAGCCTTTTCAAGGTCAGAACATCTCCTTTCAAGATTCTGCTTATATTGCAATCCCTTTCTTTTCAATATATTTGCCATCTCAATAAGAAAACTGGATTGGGAGCTCAAATTTTCCAACCTGAAAATGAATTTGTTTGATGTTAATAAATGCAATACAAAATTCTACCTCCAAATATATGCAGGTACTTCTTAAAATAAAATAAGTGGATCCATATGAACATAATCCAAAGATATTTTCAGTGCCAAAATATCAAAACCAAACTATAAAATAACTAAAGTTGATGGGTCCATATATGAACATAAATTTGGCCAAAGGACACAAGGTCACACAATGTTGAAAGACAAGTAAATAGACAAGACTGAAAGTTAAATAAAATAAAGTTCATGTGAACTTAACGTGATGGATATACAATCTATACATCACTATCCCCATCATAGGGTCCAGAACAGCCTGATTTTAAGGGGAAAAAATTGACCATTTTGCATGAGGCAGGGATGAGAGGTTGGCAGGGCTACCTCAGTCAATTGTGGAATTAAAAACTGACAGATATCAGAGAAAAATAGCAAGCCGTTTATATCATTAAGGATCTGTCCCAAAACGAGAATTCTCTTAATCAGTTTCAGTTGATAGCCTTAAAAGTGACAAGAATGAGTTTAATCACACCTACAGGACAATATTAACCAGTCTTTTGAGTATTAGCAATCTGGTAATAGCAAACTGAAATTAATGAATTCATAAGTCAATATTATATGCCTTGTCTCCGCAAATAAGTCCTGAAGTAGAGACAGAGCCAGTCAATCATTCTTTACTAAGCAATGCCAAGGGCTGAGGGAAAAACCCAATATCATATATTTGAGAGGAAAACAATGCAGTTAAACAGTTACAACCACAATGTGAAAACCAACGATAAAATTCATTTGGTTAGGGAGCAGAAATCAGTTTAAAAACTTCAAGCTAAGGGATTTCTTTCTACTTATAACCTTCAATTCATTTGCAAGGACATATAAGAGAAAATAGAACCGAGACTATCTCGGTCACTTATAGCATAAAGAGTGTTATGAGACCCACCACCATCTCATAAGACTTCTCTGAGCATCCCCTGAAAGAAGATTTATCAATTGGGAAATGAGAGGAAAAAAAAAAGGTAACTTTGATCGAGAAAGTACATTAGATTGCTCCTCTTCATATCTTCTGCTACTCGACATTCAAAGCCAGCAATTGCTTTAGACAGTCTTTCAACAAGAATAATTATTGATTTCATCTGTTTTCTATGCTCCATTTCATTTGCTTTAACCAATGATAAAATTTTTTCCTTCTCTTTGGCAGCATCAAGAAGCCTCCTTCTCTCATCATTGCTTTCCCTCAAATTTTTCACTGCCTGGTCAAGCTTCAGATTCAATTCACGTATCTCCACTTTACGTTGTTCAAGTTTCTCCAATGCTTGATGGAAATTATTCTTCAGAACGCTGGATTCTTCATTGCACTTGGAAATTATCATTTGCTGCTGGGTTCTCTGATTCCTTACAATGTCAAGCTCTTGAGAAGCGGCCATAAATTTCTCCTTTTCTCTTGCCAATGCAGCTGCTGTTTCATTAAGTAACTTCTCCTTTTCATCAACTGCTGATGCCATTAAGTGCATATGCTGCTGCAATTTTTCCTTCTCTGCAATTTCCCGTTTTAGTACCCTTTCCTTCTCAAATGCATCCATACTTAACTCATGGATTTTCTCCTTGGCTTCTGTGAAGGCTTCTCTGAATATGATTGTGCATAGTCCTCCGGTAATTAAAGATTCCAAATCAGAATCTTTTAATTCAATCTTGCTCGCATGTGACATTTTGCAAGAGGCATCTTCCAATATAGGGTCATAAATTTCTTTCATGATATTGTGCTCCATCTCTGAATCTCCACTGATCCGCTTAATCCTGCTGATTGCCTCCCTGATGAAGCAGTTGTATACGTCTCCACTAATGGTAGCTTCAATATGTGCATCTCCAACAGCAGATTCAAGGCTTTCTACCTTTTTCAATAAGCTTTCCTCGGATACAGAGTACTGTGACATCCTCACTATGGCATCAGAAACTTGTGAAGAAAGGCAGTTAACTTCCTTTTTACTATCTGAGAGTGAGTCTCTCAGTTGATGGTTTTCTGAACGAAGAGATTCTAATCTGTCCATCAAAATGATTAGATTCTCATTATTATTACTTAATAAAGGAAAACTTTCACTTTCCACAAGAATCCTATCCAATTTCAAAATGGCATCTGGGATCTTGTTCCTGAGGACATCAAACTCCTTATCCTTCCAAGATGGCAGAGAAGAATCCTTCTCTTTCAAGTACTCCCGTTTGAGGCTAAAATATTTTTCGGTCATATCATGTAATTTATAGTCATGGTTCCTCTTCATTTTTGTCATCTCAACCTTGAAAAAATTCACCAACTCCTCCTTTGACATATGTGTTAGTTGTGCAGGATCTAAATTTTCTGGTACAGTAATCACTGACTCTCCATGCATGCCATTTCCTTCCCAAGGTGAAGCTGATGATGAAACATGATTCCCTGAAACCTTTCGATGCAAATGATCAGTCCTTTTATTCTTACTCAAATCACCATTTATTTCCAATGAACTATGAGAATTCAACATCCCAATTTCAGGATTAGACAGTGATTTAGAAATGGCATCTAACTCTTTACGCAAACTGGAAATCTCATTGATCTTCTCAATCCAATTTACATTTTCACTACCAGAACACTGAGTATTTTGATCCCATAGTCTTTCTTCAACTTGTTTCTTCAAACTCCGAGTACAAGTTGTAAACACCATACGTTCAACTTCTTCCTGATATTCTCGCTCCAGTTCCCATTGACAGAGTGAAGCCTTATATGAGTAAACAATATTGTCCACTTGCTCATAAACAGAGTCCAGGGTTATACTTAAGCAATCAAGTGTTTTATCCACATCAATCCATTTTTCAGGTTCGGCCTCTTGCAAAATACCACCCAATCCCACGGATTCAGAAACTGAATTAATCTTCCTAATAGAACTATGCCCTCTGATTTGGTAAATTTCCATTCTCAGATTCTTAAACTGTCCTTTAGCTGCACTTTTAAGACTGCTAAAAGATTCTAATACCTTCTCATGGAAAAATAAAGCATCTGAAAATCTTGAAAATACACCAATTCTCGGTTCATTTTGCTTCACTAAAGATCTCGAGGGTTTGTTTTCATCTGAACCAACACGGTAGGGATTGACCATTTTCTTCAACCATGTTAATTCCAACTCGTTCTGAGCAATCTTATCAGCAGCATCTTGCTCAACAGCATTGACAATGCCCCTGATGACAGAGTCACTCACCATCCTAGAAATGGTCAAGCGGTCCTTGATGTCTTCGACATATGAATCAAAGTCATCGAGAAACTCAACATCCAGTTCCTCACTCTCTTTTACAGTATCGCCAATGTGCAACAACCCATGCATAGAAGCATCAAAACCTGAAACAACGCTAGGATCTACATCTTTACAACTCTCCATGGCCATTTAAGAATTGCTTCCCACCAAGAGGATTACACTGAAAAAAAAAAGGCAAAAAAGCAATGTAAATCAATGTCAACGACACATACTGCTCAATATCATAATAAGTTTCTAAGCTTCAATGAGCTGAATAACTGAATTTGATGGAAAATTTTTTGCTTACTTGTAGTCAACAAAACGTCAATCAACGTCATATAAATCCAAATTTCATAAGTTTACCTACTTGAGCTCCGATTTTTAGTGTAAACAAAATGAAGAAATGAACAATAAAGCTTCAAAATTTTCAATTCTATTTCCTTTTCACAATTTATTCTTAACCGTCAAACAACAGCAATAAGCTCCAAGTCAAAATTTTCAAAAACAAATTCCAACCAAATTAACACTATCTTAAACCATTTGACACCGAAAATTCAGCTTAAAACATTCATAAATATATTGTATTTAAACAAAAAAAAAAAAAAAGAAACTTAAGCTCAGCATTGTGAGCAGCAGTTAACAAAAGCGCAGGATCGCCAAAAAAAAGAAATACAATTAAATTAAATAAAAGGGCCGACTTACATTTTCTTTGTTCGGAGAAATTAAAGGCAAAAAATGGTGTTTAGGGTTTCTAAGAAAATGGACAAAAAGAGTCAAAGATGGGATTTTGGTATTTTGGGTGAGCGGGAGTGGGAAAGGCAAACTACACAATGAAATGAACTTTAAGCGTTTGATATATTTACATAAACTGCCCATTTTGCTTGCCCTCTATCGAAGAAACCTAAAACATGTATACTGACCATTATTTAAGGCTGTCCCTTTTAGTTATTGGAATACTTGGCTTCTTTCATCTCTGTCGTTTATTGTTGATGGAGTTCAAAATTTTAACGTAATTACCCCCACCATCAAAATCATAGACACACCTTTTGCTTTAACAACTACAAAACCAAATTTAAAAAGTAAAAAGTAACTCGTCGACAAGATGTGATCGTGTTCATCAATAAATCAGATTGGAATTTATTTTATGATTTCATTTCATCCGCATGAAAATTCATTTAATTTAAACCCAGTATTAACATATTCATCCTTTTTGATATTATAATATATATTTTATAATTAAATTTAAATAAAAAAATATTTTTACGAATAAAGTTGTACGTTTGAGAATTTTTATTTAAGATTTGATATGACTTTTGAGTGAAGGGCTGCAGATTTGTTTGGACAGCTCGACTCACTAGTCGCATTAAGGTTACTTTTAGTTGATGGAGACTACCACTTTTTTTTCTTTTTGCAAGGAGACTAAAGCTCACAAAAAAATTTGAGAAATGGCAATATGCAAGTACTGGAATCAGAACTTAATCCTGAAGGAATTCACTGTCTGGGTGGGTAAACTATATGGGTAAGTACCTTGTTCAAACATAAAAAAATTGGAATAGCTATCAATAAGCTTTCGTACATGTCAATTCCCATAATCCTTCTCTTGGATCTACGGGTGTATCAATTTTACCCAAATTTAATGTTTTATTAATTACGTGAGTTTCATTTTTTTTCATAATTGAATGCAACCGAAATAAAAATTTAAAGGAAAACAAATCATGAAAGGATAAGTGACTAACCATGCACCATTTAAGCCCAAGAGTGCTTAAACATATCAGTTTGCAAGCTTAGGGACTTCATTATCAAGTTGCTAAAATTTTCAGGCTTCGTCTACCTGTAAATTTGATGAGGCTTAAGTTTGTCAACCTTGGCAACTCGAACGTTTTAGAGACTTTATTAATTGTCAAGGGTAAGCTCATCTAAGTCAACTTAAAAAGTCCAGTCGTGCTTGAGTTTATACTTGTTCTATGTTTTTGACTTGTTAGGATGAATCTTTCATTTGTTTGTATTAAATGATCTCGTCCAACAATTTTATCATACTCTGCTTTATCTTATTTGTATTTAGAATTGTCAACGTCAAATTACTTATAGATAGATTCAATTCATACAAATCGAGTTTTAAACATTATTAATTTAAGCTTATGCAAATATTCAATAGTAAAAATTTTTTTATTTAAATATAGTTATAAAAATAAAAATTTTAATTTCTTATTATTTTATAAATAGTGATCCAAGATTTTGGACCAAACTCAACCCAATTCAAACTTACATAAAAAAAGTTTAAAATTTTTGAGTTGTAACCAGCTCTTGGACCGTGGCACAAGAAGTTGATGAATTTTAAAAGAAGGTTCTTTTTTTTTTTTCTTTAAGATTTTAATATACCCATAACCTTCTAATGCCTATCGAATTTACTCATCTAAAGAAGACATTATGAGCCTAAACTCTCTTGAATCTAAAACCTCTAAGAGTCTAGTAATAATATAATGCCAATTGAGCTAATACTTAATCGAGAAAGTGTTCTATTCAATAGCAAACTACTGTTTAGACGCAACACAAAAACAAGAAATCATCAATCAATCTCCGTTATGTTTGTTCTGAACCTCCAAAACTTTGGACCATAGATCTTGTGGTCATAATGGAATATGAAAATTACACCTATGGAGGATCATTTAGAAGAGGTCTCTACGTGCCATTGCCAACCAGTGGCAGTACCCTCCAATTCTGTAGTTTATCAGTATATCCAATAAGCCAAGGAAAAAATACCACGACAAAAAGGGGGAAATATTCCACTCTCAAGGAGACTAGAATACCCATATGCCCAGGCATTGTTGCTTTTATATTCAGCAGTTTTCAGCTCTATAACCTATGTTATTCCAACTCTTCATATATCCAATACACTTTTGAATATGAGTACGAGGATATTACCCTCCAAATACATAAAAAACTTACAAAATTTGAATGTATTCATGCTAGACAGATACTCATATCCGACACTTCCACTCAAATTCAAGTAACATAGTTTATAACCTTCAACAAGCTAGATTTCAGATTTTAGTAATTTCCCTCTGGATGCAAGGCGCATCTTCCTTTTTTCTTTTGACGGAAGAGTTAAACCTTCCACCCACTTTTGGTGCACTTCGAATAATGGCTGATAAGAAATGTTAGTCCCAATAAACCGAATTCATCTATAATATAATGCTAAAAGCAATAAAGATTCAAACCAATTCCATTTCAGGAATATCCCCCAAAAAGAAGGGATACCCATCATCTTTTAATTGCAATGCCAAATCATCCAACAAAGCATATATAAGCACACCTTCAGGGTGACTTCTATCTTCAACAGTAAATCTATGTGTTTTTCCATTAACTTGAACAAGGCTTTGCCCAGGAGATTTGCTCACTTTATTATGTTTCATCAATAATCTTATCGTTGCAACTCTATCCCACTTCCCAGTTGATGCATATATGTTTGCCATTTCCACGTATGGAGCAGCCTCTTGAGGCTCCATCTCAAACAGGCGATTTGCGACATACTTACCGATCTCTACATTGTGGTGAACCTTGCAAGCACTAAGCAATGCACTCAATATGCCAGCATCTGGTTCAATTGGCATATTTAAAACGAACTCCAATGCTTCTATAAGCTTACCTTTACGTCCGATAAGATCTGCCATACATGAATAATGATCTAATCCAGGATTGATATCATATACCTCAGTCATCATCTTGAAGAATTCCCATCCTTTATCAAGAAAGCCTGCATGAGTGCAAGCTTGAAGGACAGCAAGGAATGTTACGTGGTTCGGTTTTAAGCCCGAACCTCTCATCCGATGGAAAAGGTCCAAAGCTTCTTCAACTTCTCCGTTCATAGCACAACCAGAGATCATGGTAGTCCAAGAAACAATAGTTTTCTCGGGCATGGCACAAAAGATCTCTCGAGCCTCATATATACTGCCACATTTCGAATACATATCGATTAGTGCATTGCAAACCATTACATCATCTTTAAATCCTTTAGATTTGGCATAACTGTGAATCCATTTTCCAAGCTCAAGTGATCCTGTCTGGCCACATCCTGAAACCAAAGAAAGTACAGTAACCAAATCAGGTGTCTCACCAGCTTTTTCCATTAAATAAAACAAGGACATTGCGTTATCCATGTTCCCTTTCTCAGCATATCCACTAATCATAACAGTCCAAGAAACACATGTCCTGCCAGACATGCAGTCAAATAAGAGTCTTGCAGAATTAATATCTCCACACTTGGAATACATGGATATCAGAGTATTGGTTACAGATAAGTTCAAGTCACAACCAAATTGTATTCCATGAGAGTGAATTAGCATTCCTCTAAATAGAGCTTCGGGCTGCGCAAATGATGAAATCAAGCTGACGATAGAGCTTGCATCAGGCCTAAATCCATCCACTAGCATCCTTCTATATAAATCAAAAGCATCAAGAAAATTTTCAAAGTTTGCATATCCAGCAATCATGGAATTCCAAGAGATAACAGTCCTCACATCAATCTCATCAAAAACCTTCTCTGCCGATACCAAGTCACCACATTTGGCATATACAGCAATCCAAGTGTTAGCTACTTTAACATTTGCACCAACCCCAATTTGAATCCCAAAAGAATGAACTACCTTAACTAATTCCAAACTCTTTGCACTCAAAACTCCCAGACTAAGTCCCACAACAGTGACCGAATCAGGGTGAATCCCAGCAAACCTCATCCCACCAAAAAGAGTTAACACCTTATCAAGAAAACCCAACTGAGCAAAACCGATAAGCATTGCATTCCAAGCGGCCACATCTCTTTTAGGCATTCTTTCAAACACTTTGTACGCGCAATCTACCTGATCACATTTCATGTACATGTCCACCACCGCTGTTTGTACGAAAATGTCGTTTCCAAATGGTGACTTCAAGATTTGGTTGTGGACAGTTTGGGAATATTTGAGGTTGGAAAGCTTGGCACAAGCTTTTGCAACAAAAGGAAAGGTTAAGTTGTTTGGTTCCAACCCTTTTTGCTTCATTTGGCGAAAGAGAAGAAGGGCTTTTTGGGCACTGTCTTGACTAATGGCCTCCTTTATTCGCGAGTTCCATAGTTTAACAGTTAAAAATTTTGAAAAGACGTTGAGACTTTGAGTAACAGCATATGCTGCCATTCCTCATTGCTTTTCCTGGAAATCAATGAAAACAAAATCGTTACCCATGCTGCTTACTTATGGTATTTAAATAAATTACACTTAAATTGGAAAGGAAAAAGGAAAGGGCGAATGAAAGATTGAAGTTTGAAGGAGACACCAGCAACAACTGAAGTGGAGAAAAAAGCAACAACGTTTGGTTTGCGACAGCGACTGCGACAGCGACGTCTATGGCGACAGCGACGTCGATGGCGACTGCGACGGCCACTGGGAGCCTTGCTCAGTTTAGGACACGTAAATACCCTTCAAATGGGTAATTAAGTAATATGGTCTTTGGGCCTGTTGGGTCTTATGTATCTGTCAAGCTCAAATTCTAACCCAATAACATTTGAAAGCAAACAACAAATAAATAAATAAATTAATTAATTAATTAATTTAAAAATTCCTAAAATAAATTCAAAGTTATATTCAAAGAACACAAAAGATTTTCAATTTTTTAGTTTCTTTTTCAAAAAGCCTTTGGAAAGTACACTTTGTAGTTTGTTTGCAACTTATTTTTAATTTTTTTTAGTTATTATAAAATAATTAGATAAGTAGGTGGAAAATAAAATATTTGCACAAATCTTTTGTACCTCGTGGAATAATTGTTGATGTTTTGGTACATCAAATTTGTAATTATTTAGAAGATATATACATATATATATATATATATAGTTCTTTTATAAGGCTGAAAATTCACAAACAACTAAGATTAAAAGGTTAAAGAATAAGTCGTTTAAATTTAACTTTAATATTATCCCGTGTACCAATGGTAAAATATTTTAACTTCATAAATAAAATTAAAAACTACCTTTGTTTTAAAATAAAAGACCATGTGAATATAACTCGAATGTGTAGTCACTCTAATTAAATAGAATGAAGGCACTCAATATTTGACTCAAAATTTAGAGATTACAATGTTTTCATATATATAAGTTTTGACAAATAAATAAATAATATGATGCTAGAAAATATAATTTAAAAATTTATAAAATAGAGTGATATAACGTTATGACATATTAACAGCTAAAGTTCGAGCTAATGAGTGTTTTTATTACTCCTCCATAGGAGGATTAAGACCTAAAGTTTAGATGCAAAAACAAAACTAGCATCAATCATAAATCTAAGGCAACATATATATATATATATATATATATATATATATATATGTATGTATGTATGTATGTTAATCAAAGGTGCAATGATCTTTCAAGACTTGGCGAGCAAGATCCATTGCACCACATTTTT
>JBBYHM010138562.1:0-15500 GCA_038381775.1 Adansonia rubrostipa | reverse complement strand
ATGTATGTATGTATGTTAATCAAAGGTGCAATGATCTTTCAAGACTTGGCGAGCAAGATCCATTGCACCACATTTTTTATAGATTAAATGCAAATTGAAAGCAGCTTCCCTGCGAAGATCACAATACCCATCTTTTTTTTTATTCTCAACTACATGATCCCAATTCTCATTGGGAAGTTTTGGGATGGGATGATCCTTCTCCACGCTCGCTAGCACCTTTTCGTAGTACGAAACTGCTAAAGTCACGAGTCCGACGTGATGGCATGCCCGTCCGATATTATACAATGCTTCCTGCACCAACAATGTGTCAGCTGAGGCATTTCTTTTTTGCATTCAACAACAATGAGTGATAATAATATCATGAAATACATCGCCTGACTAACTCCATGTCAGATTCAAGTAGTGTCACCTATTGCAAAACCCCAGAGGAAAGAATCCATGGTCATACGCATTTCGAAGACCAAATTCCGAAACATTCAGCATATTGTAAGCACAACCTTTACAGCTTCTGTGGGCATCTTGCATATTAGCTTTAACAAATGTGATCATGGCATAACCTTTTACAAGTATCGGCAGGAATTCAATCTAAGCCTAACCATCTTTATCATGGAATAAACTTTTATATTTATTTAAATGCAGAAGTGTGAAGGGGTCAAATGATAACATTGAGTTGCTAGAGAAGAAATCAGAAAGTCCGAACCACCTCTAAGAAGGTAATTATTTATTGCAAACTATTTATAAACATAGATTCTATGTTACTTGGACTTGGAGTGAATGTCGGATATGGTTATGTGCCCGACACGGGTATGCTCAAATTTTTCTAAATTTTTTCATATATTTTGAGGATCTTACCTCCATAATTATGTCCAAATATGTGCTGGACACAGGTACTTCAAGGAAAATGAAGAGTTGGAGTAACAAAGCATACATGAAGATCGAAATCACTCAGCCAGAAAAATGCACTTGATTTTAATAAGAAACATAGGATGTCCTATAACTCGATTATTTATTTTAGTGGAATTATTCAAACTTATGAACTAGCAGGTTCAGAGCTAGGTAACTCGCATGAAAATAATAAATAAGCAGACTGTATCACGTTCATTGGTTTTACATAAAAAATAATACATAAGGCGTATGGAGAGACGGCATTCTCCCTGGTATATAACTTTTAACTAATTTTAGCACTTAAAAATCTGAAGCATTTCGCCATAATTCAAGTGTAGAATAACCCTTCTTTTGTTCTTATCCAGAAACAGTAGCAAAAGCAAGGTGCAAAAATAAAAATGACAGCAAAAAAGAAAAAGACATGACATATTAAGCACGGTAATAAATAGGAAAAAAGTAAGATATAGTATAAGAAAAAAACCGAACCTGGCTACTCTCACAAAGTCGAAGATTGTTATAGAGGAATGCTAAGCCTTGTGCAAGACATTGATGCTTGTTCTGGAGTCTAAATCCAAGAGTTAAGTTGATTAATGCAGTCCCTGTAAGGTATAACAAACAATTCGACGATAACGAATAATTTCGAATCAAAGAGACAAGATGCATGTATATCAACATCCTAAGGATGCTACCAAAAAGAGAGAAGGAAATATACCAACACACAAATTAATTAAAGGATTCTCTGGCAACAACTTATAAGCTTCAAGGTATTCTCGAGCAGCATCTTGGTGTTGACTACCCATGGTAAACTGATGGCCAGAAATGACAATAGATGGTACACAATCTTTGTGTTTGCTTCGTATGGAACGTAGAAACTTGCAATGCCGTGAATAACTTTTTCCCGATCTAAGACTGAAGAAATAAACCAATAATTAATAACTAGATGCTGAGTGGGAAACGACAAGTATTTAGAAAGACCAATATATGTCCCAAGTCAAGATGACAAAAAGTAACCACCCAGAGAAGCTGAAAATAAAACAAAATATGATGCCAAAGGATAAATACAAATCATAATCGTGATTAAACATCTGATGTTTAGTAAAAGACCATATGATACCAAGTTGTCTGACTAATATTTTCTCAAATATTGCAAAAGGTACATATCATCTATAACTTTTTCACCATATATAAATAGGAATACTTTCGTATACAATTAAACCCTCTATCAACCAAGAACAATTTCATAATTTTCTCCTCCCAAGAAGGGAGAGAACATTAAACCATAAAAATTGACATAAAACAGTTTTTGGTACAAAGTTGAGATATAACATTACGTGATATTATATGCATGTCTAAGGCTTAATATAAGCCTTCAAATTTCCAAAATAGGAGGTTCATCTAAAAATGGAATAAACATTGAGGAATGGAATACCTTGGAATTATTTTATAATAGCAGTTCCAAGCAGTAATGCTGTAAGGATGCTGCTGAACAATGTGTTTTATGCAGTCAAAACCATGCTTGGAATCCATGGTGCTGTATGCCATTTCTGTAGAATTACATGAAATTTTAGCAATTCATCAAATACCTAAAATGATGAAGAAAACAAATTCATTGGAGATATCAACTAGTGGGCCCAATCTAAAAGAATGAAGACTAAGTAAGGTGAGGAATTACGTGCTCCAAGTGATCGAAGCTGCTCCTGCTTATCAACAGGTAAAATGTTATGACCTGATTTTAATGCAAGTTTGATAATCTCCAATGCTTCATAATACCTTTGTAAAGATTCCAATGCCTTGCATAACTGATGAGCAGACAGAACACTTATTATGCATGAAAAGGGAAGGGGAAAAAAAAAAACTTTAAACTATCTGAAAGATCTGAGGACGAAATAAAGAAAGGAACATCAGGTAAAAAATTTTATAATTGAAAGAAATCCAAATGTAATACTCAGCTTAAGAGAGGCAAAAATAGTCATAAACTTTTACTGAAGTGGAAGAAAAAGGTTTAAAATTCAAAGATATCAGAGAAAGAAGAACTAAAACGAAATGCACTAACGTCTATGATAAGGTCTTGGTGCTCCTCATCTTTTAAAAGATTATGCAGAGGTGGTACTTTAACATGTTCTTCCTGCAACAAACAACAAAATATATGTATACGTAGGTAAGGCTGGAATCAGACAGTCTTGTCACTTTAAAAATTTAAATTCTTGTTAAACCGAATACACACATTAGGATTACCTCAGATTCATCATTGGCATCATCACTATGCCAATCAAGTCCAGCAGCAATTGCTGCAGCTTTCTTTTCTTCCTTCAAAGCTGCTTTCTTTTGTAGCAGCTTTCTTGCTCTGGAAGCTTTCATCCTAGTTTTCAAGCATCAATCTCAAAACAGTTAATTTATATGATACATTTAACAGAAGAAAAAAAGGGAAAAAATGTACGACAAATGTTTGATTGAAGCTAAAAAATTTTATTTTCAAAATTATTCAAGTTATGTACTAATTTTACTTGAAATGCCCACTTTCGTAATACCCCAACTGGTGAAAACAGAGAGGCAAGGAAAGTTAAAAATTTTCTTAACATGCGAAATTCCTATTATAACTTCTTTATACTTTATAAAGTTCAATTTTTTTTTTTTTAATTTCCCTTTTACACTTAAACATTGATAATAATGGCATGTTGCCATTTTCTTTTGATTTCTTACAATTGAAAATTATAGTACATTGTTTTACAATTTGGTTCGGTGCTCTAAGAAAACAAAAGCTTGGTTTTATTTTAGATAGTCTAGAAAAGAAAGTTATAATTGGAAAATATATATATATATATATTACAAATGATTAATGAATCACTTCTTTTCCCTTCCACTACTTAACCAAAAATGGTTGTCAAGATTCCTCTCCCTTCATTGCCTACTAATTTTAGCTATCAAAGCAATGGTACGTATATACGTTATTTTCCTCTAGAAACCCTTAATTTCCTTTACTTTCCTTTCCTTTGCTAATATCTATCCAAACAAAGCGTTCAAGAACAAACTTTGTCCTAGTTTTGGGCTCATTTAATAAATGAGCAAACATTAATTAAGAAAGTGGCCAGCTCATTTAAACAAAATTTGAGCAAATTAACTCAAGTCAACTCAGCACTTCAATAAGAAATAATTAACTAACAAATTCAAATTGAATTAATCTTTAGTTCAATAAAAGCTCAAACAAGCGTTGCTAGAAAACGCAGGTAATCTGCTCCGCTCAACCACTTGGAAATCCTAACAGCCAAGAATAGTTCCATGGTTTAACTTGCTAGTTGTTAAAGACTTATATCTAACATCTATAACAAAGAAAGTACAACATCAAACACATCATTTTTTTTTCTTTCAATTTCATTTGGCAAAATAAGAGGTACCAGAAATAGCTAGATAGATATGCAATTATACCCCAAAAAAAAAAAAAGCAACAATTCTCTAGGACACCCATTAATACAAACAAACATTTATAATTATGAAAAATATAAATTTTGGGGTAGAAAGAGGGCTGTTTACACCATGAATTGAGAACAAAATTCACTACTCACCTATCCGCTGGAGTTACCATTGGTCTTGACCCACAAAAAACACCATCAGTTTGCTGATCATCAACTTTTTTGATTCTTTCGAATAGATCACTCTCTCTTAGCCTTTTCTTCACCTTTATCTGACCAAGAACAGCCGGTAAATGAGAAAACCTGAACACATGGATTTCTTTTAAAGAAAAAGGAAACAGGAATTTAAGTGTTAGATTACTCCCCATGCACTATAACTCCAGAGATATGTTACAACTTTTTATATTTCCTAAAGTATCAGTGAGCGACACATATCCAACAAACATGGATATGGATTTTTTAACCCTCCAAATAAGGAAAAACAAAGAAATAATTGAACGTACCATACTAGACAAATACCAACATCCGACATGCACCCCAAGTCTCAACAACATAGCTCCAAATTTCTAACTTAGAAGCTTCAATAGGAAGAGCTGATATATATACTCTAAATCGTGCCATATGATATTCTGAAGTGCATTACACTTTAAAGGATATACCACGGAAGCCAAATGAACATATACCTTAGAAAATTCAAATCTAGACTGTACATGTATAGGCAGTAGATACGTACATATTTGAGTGAAACACACATTGAGGTAGCTTTAAATGTGAACATCAAGTCAAACTAGCTCCTTGTCGAAAAATTTTGGTGATTCAGGGCTAGAATCTAGATATCTTCTGGATCTTCTTATTAAGTTTAGGTCAAATTTGGAAAGAAAAAAAGAGATTCTAGCAAATGCTATGACATTAAAAGACTTTTATCGTTACCTTCTGCCGAAGAGATTCAATATAAAGAGACTCTCGAACCAAAGGGAGAATTGTGTTGACAAAATCCTCAATCATCCCTTTAGCTCTATAAATGTTGCATAGCTTCAATTTTATTTTCCCATTGAGCCACCACAATTTAGATGTATCAGAATTCTCATCAATATTGTCCAAATCTACATGCCACAAATCAAAGAAAAAAGACCGTTATGCACTGCTTTACATGTATAGCAAGGATGAAAAAATCATGAGAATATTTACCAGAACTTTTGGGAGGAGACAGCAAAGAAATCGCTTCATCTTCTTTAGAATTTTCAATAAGGAGAGAAGCCAAATTCAAACGAGCATCAACATTGTCCTCTAGTCGTTGCAGAGCTGAACCGCATCCATTGTCATCCATTAAAATTAAAACGTTATGAGAAATTAAGTGCAGGAATGGACTTGCTAGTAAAGAGATGTTCCAATAGACAGCTCATTAAGACTATCGTCAGGCTTTGTCATGTGATTAACATCATCAAAAAACACACCCATCCAACATTCATAAATTTCCCACTTTTAAAAGGCCACAAATCAAATTTCCAGAGTTATGTTCTCAAGCAGAAAGAAAAAGGGAAAATACATAAATAATTAAATAAATAAAAACTACAGAAACAAAACAGCTTTTTAATTATTTAATTCACTTCCTCTATGGTGAAATTGATTGAGCAATCATTGATTTAAATCATATATTTAGAATCAAATGTAACCAATCATAATTCCCAGTATCTCTTATTATCGCTCTCCATATTTTGTCCCAAGACCCCCCCCCCAAAAAAAAAAAACAAAAAGGCTCCCCTGGATCAAGAGCATCAAGAATATGGCCCTTTGGGGCTTTCTCCATTGGCAGTAGGCTAAAACATGTATATTTTGTGCTTTGGTGTTCTTGCATTCTCCATCAACATGCATTACAATCAGTATTTAACATGGCCAAAACCTCAGTTATTTCTTGCAATCGTGCTTTCTCTTAACTTTTCTATCCACACTAGTTTATGGTCAAAAATTTTCAAACAGAGACTATAATGCACGGTTTAAATAGTACAGCAATAACTCAAAACAATACTTACAACTCAACATAACAAAGAAGAATAACAGAAATCACATTGAGACTGGCAGGCTCTAGTAGGATACACACAGATCTCATAGATTCAGGAAAATGGATGCATGCATATATAAACATAAACACACAAATATGCACAGATATTTACGATTCCGGCTCTGCAATTCACTTCAGCATTATTGGCGCATCACCTTTTCATTTAAAGATAAAGAAGACAACATTTTCCCCTTTTTCTCCTCCTAAATTCTCTGCATTATTCTTATAATTTTCTTGCTATTTTCCACTATTATTTCATCTTGGGATCCTACTCTTCCTTAGACCCTAAGAATCCTACACTGACCAGACCCATCATTCCCATAACAATCTATTAACATCCAAATCAAATTTTTCCACACACAACACCTAAATGTTGAACATATGCACCAGGGAAAATACTCATCAATGAGTGCACCTCGCGACTTAAACACACTGAATAAAATGGTTCTAATATGAACTTTTATTTTGATCAAGTAGAATTTTTGGGGAAGGACATTCAAACCCAGCTCTTTGACCATGAAGAAACATGCACCTATCAGGTGCAAATATAGGCTAAAAATGCATTCAAATAATTACGTGTTCACATACCCTTTTGAAAGTACTTGATTGCTAGCGTTCTTTCTCCCAAGGACAAGTGACACTGAGCAATTTTGAGATGTAAATGATCCTGTTGAAGAAAATTAGAAATACAAATAAGAAAGCAATAATAACCCAGTGTCCTAATAATGAATAGGATACACAGAAATATACAAACAAGCTCGCTGAAAACAAACATCTGTATGCAAGTCCGCTATAAAATTTAATACCAAAAAGGCCACAAGCATGATAGAAGCAATGCACAGCAATATCATCATCCATGAAAAATATTTAAGGTAAATGAAACTTTCCATCAACAAATGTATCAGAAACCCTGCAGATAGGCAACCCGCAGTTATCAAACTAGCACAGTTATCCAGAAATCAACCGCAAGATGGTGCAACTCCCAAATGGTAAGGCCTATCTGTAGACCTTGTTTAGCCTTTATTACTTAATCTTGTTTACTATATTTGTTAATAAACCCCTTTATGATCCACAAATCACACCTTCGAGTTACACTTACAGGTCCTCATTGGATACAGAACTATAATCATTCAATAGTTGATACCCAATTAGTAACCCTAAAATGTAGCTAAAAGGATACTTTCTGATTGCTGATACATCTAATATCGTTTATACGTGGAGTATTTCTTGTTCCTTGAAAAGAAGCCCTTTCCTAGAGTTCAAGCACTCTACATTTTCATAATATTTCAAATTCATCAACAACAATTTTCGACAAAAGTCAAAACTGTTCATTGATTTTGGCAAAGAAACTAAATAGACATTCATTTGCTATCTAGGGGCTCATCCTACTCCAAATTCAAACAGGTTATACATGCATCTAAATAAGACAGATATGTTCCATATTAAGAGCTTAGGTATCCACATATCTATAGAAAAGGGTGTCAAACACCGAGAACAACTGAACAGATGCAGCTAAATTCACAGATCCTTTATTAATGCAACCAAATGCATGGTTCCATCCATTTCAATCATCAAAGCAAATATAAGAAAGCAGAGAAAAGTGACAGGACACAAAGGGGGGAGCTAGAGTACTTAACATGATACACTCCAATCAGTTGCCCACAACTGCATCTAACCCTAGAATCAGTATAATTTATAATTGAAATAATTCCTATAAATAAAGGGCAGGCAAGGTCCCATTCGCTCATCTCTTGCAAAATGTCTTAGACCATGTAACATGCATTAAATTACACAGAATGCATACTTAAGAACATTAAAACTCCAACACACAGCACTTCACAAGAACTGTTATTTTTTTTCTTTTAAATAGCCTTTCTTCCGAGATATGATACGGGTTTCATAACTATAGGAATTGGAGCTATAATAAATATAGAACTCAAATATAACTATATATATATGCCAAAAGAAAGCATTGCATCTAGAAAATAGCAAAAGATATAATTAAAAAACTCTACAGCTATATTAAAGAAATGCAGTATTACATACAAAAAGACAAACAAGTCACCATCTTTTACTGTTAGAAGAAATTTACCAATAGAGAAAGAGAGAGAACAAAATATGACGCAATGAATGAAACAAAGAAAAAATAGCTAGCCTTACATCATGAACTGCATCATCATTCTCCAACATATAATAATACTTCAATGCAGAGTTAACATGCCCAAGAGTCATAAATGTGTCCGCAACCTCAATAATCAAGTCAGCATGATCACGTGCTCTACTGAATTGCAATACGCTGAAGAACATCTGGAGATCATTTAAGAGTATTAAGCGACAACCAGGGAGTATGACAGATCGAATTCAATTTCTAACATATACAATCCAAATGTATGCTTCCAAAACCTCAAGTGTCTATGATATGGAGAACAAGGCTAAAATGGTAAACAAGGCCTAGTACTATGTCAAATTTCCCACATCTACATGGCTGTCGGCACACATATGGCAAAATAAAGGCTTTGTAGATGCTAAAGTGGCATAACATATAAGAACCAACTCTGCATGAATTTTCATATTTTTCAACTTGAATGCTCACATATAAGCACTGATATAAGATAAAAAATTTTGCATACCTCTGCCTTCTCTGTATCTCCCACGTGAATGTGGCAAATTCCTGCTTTAATTTTCAAGTTGACAGGCAGTTCTTTTCCTGAATAGTACATAACTTGGGCTTGCTCAATCTGCTGAAGAGCCCTTTCATATGCATTATTTTGCATAAACATAGCAATAAGAAGATCAATCACACTCAAATCACCCTCATCTCGATGACCCTCAAGATAGTCCACCAACATGGTAAAAGATCGTTCAATCTGACCACACTTTTGGTATAACTGAGACAGAATAAAACAACAAAATTAAACATCTCAAGATAGAGGAATCACTATGCCAACGGATTCCATAAGAGCTGGGACAATTGGAACACATGCAGCCTATTCCAGAAAATGAGAGAGGTTCTGTGTTTTTTTTTTTTTTTTTTGGGGCACACTGCTCGTCTCCACAGTTCACACCAAGAGACAGAATATAAGAATTAGAGAAAGAAAAAAAAAATGAACAAATAACAGTCAAGGAGCAATCATCTAGCATTTTATAGAGACAGATATTACAGAACCAAATATTTGGCCTCTCCTACGCATGATTTGGAATTAATCACCCAATATCCAAGCATAGAAAACTATTAATTAAACATGTAGACATAAAACAAGAATAACACAGTTACTGGTTTTTTCTTAAAGCAATTATTCATGTTAAGACTTAAGAGACTTAATAGATTTCCACTGGAGCTTCAATTTATCATTGGAACAAAGTTCAGATTTAGGGAGTTTTAAACCCCACCCCCCTACCTCCCTTTCCCTCTCTTCCCTCTCCTTAATTTTAAATATGGGCGGGGAAAATGAAACAGAGAATAGAGGGAACATCAAAGAGATACGGAAGACAAAATGAAATTTAGGAGACAGAAGAATTTGGCAAAAGGAACTGATAGAACCAAGGAGAAGGAAATCTTCATACTCATTACTCAAAATCTCAATATACAAAACCTATTAAAACTTGAAAAGAGAACATACTTTTCTTTAACACCCCAAACCTTAATATAAATCTGAAACACTAAATAAATACAAAAATTTTACAATAGGACCGTAAAATTTAACAGATTAACAAAAAAAATCTTAATAGTTTAATCCTTCAATAAGCGTCATTTTATTCCATATCACTCCTTTAATTTATAGCCCTGATTAAATACAGATTTTCAAATTATGAAAACTATTAGCCATTCGTTTACTAGGTAATGGTTGCCTAATCCCTCTTCCTGTCGCTCTACCCAATACCCTCTTTCTATTTCTACCCGTAATTCACTGATCTTCTTAAAATTAGCCCACCAAAGCAACAAAAATTGATTAGTCTATGAAAGTAGTTACCATATAATAATGGCTTTTTTACATGCCTACCCCCAATTTACAAACAGAAAAAGGGTTACATGCCCAACATGTTTTTACATGTGCCTTCCTTGCTGCAGTATCGTAGCATTTTCTTTTTAGTTTTCCAAAACAAAGCCATTTAGTTACATCCTATATTCCAAGCCCCTGCAAAACTCTGTCTACCTTTTCATCTTTGTCTATAGGCTCAATAATTGAAGATCTACAGCAATATTTCCCCAAATTGGACCATAACCCCAAATCACCCTCTCAAAAATCCAGATTTTGCTTCCGTAATTTTGGTTATACATACACACATGTGATCAAAGAATGAAGGATAGTATTGAAGATGAATACTAAACAAGAACCAAAAATTTAAAACTTAACAGCCCTTTCCAGCAGCCTAAAAGGCCATGTTCAATCCATTTCAAGCCCAAAACTCAAATTGCAGTTTACCATTAGTGCTACCAAAACCATTGGAATCGACTGACCAGGAAGAACATATAAATAGATGGTAACAAATTCAAGAATTTTTCAAAATCTTAATAGACGGAAAATGTGGGGGAGTCTTAGACTTTTGGTAATTATGGGATTTATTCAGATGGATTTAGAGGGAATGAAGGCCAAGGAAGGAAAGAAAAGAAAGTAATGGGGTAGCCATAGCAATATATAGCTTTAACCGAATCACAAGAGTAAGAAGTTAGGTGAGAGACACATTCTGAGTGCTTGGGAAAGAAAAAGAGAAGAAAATAATTTAAAAAAAAAAAGGTCTCATTCTACGTTAACAGAGAAGCAGCCATAATTTGAAAATTAAAAAAAAAAAAAAAAGCGACATCAATTTCAATTTAAATTATTTACATATCCACATGTAAGTAAACTCCAAACGATGAAAAATAATCTCTTATATTGCACTAGCAAATTAAGAGAAAGAAAATTGGAAACTCATCATAAAAGATAATATGATGCTATGCAGATTACTAGATTTGTAATTTCGAGGTTCTCAAATTCCAAGTGTTATTTGCTTTTTGTTTAGAAAACAATATATTTCCATTTGACAGCACATAAAGTTGCATAAACAATATGTCCAGGTTATGCTGCCAGGCAGCTGCTGCAAAATAATAGTACTATAATGAAAAGCACAAGCAAATCATTACAAAGTTAAGACAGGAAGCAAAGGATACCAACAATATTTATTAAGGAGGAGAAGCAAATCAAGGTTCACCTTAGCCCCACTTTTCAACGCTTCAACATCATCATGAGAGAGTTGTTGAATTTGTTCATATGATTCAGCTGCTTTCTGATGATCACCGAGTTCAACATAAAGTGATGCTTGAAGACGTCTTAAACTAATATCCGTAGGATCTGCTATTATTGCTTTAGAAAGGCAATAGCAAGTCTGACTAACATTTTGTTGCTCTCTGTATTGGATAAATGTAATAGATCATAGCAAATCCAACATTTAAATTAAATCAAGGATAAAGCAGCACTACAATAAATCTATATGCAGCAAATTCTCATATTGTTTTGACTCACTAGACATATTTAGTACATGATATGGTGTAAAGCTCCAAGGGATTTCCTTGAAATAATAGTGCTGGCAAGTCCTTCAGGCAATTTTGGAGAACAATAGGAGAATTATTTTACACGAAACAATAATTTACATAATTACATTATGAGTGGCCATCATTCTAGTTTATAATTCCCTGAAATAGGCCTGAATACCAAGGGGACCATTGTTCTATAATTTTCCATTTTTTTTACTTATGATGTACATCATATAATAGGCATAGTTTAATCTCTTTCTAATTAATGATTTAATTCTTTTCAGTCTACGCTCCAAAAGTTTTTGAATATTAATACATGATTCGATTGATATAATTATTACTTCTAAATACAAAGTTTTAGGGTGCCACAAGAATACCATCTCTCAGATGATATTTGGCTGATGTGTATCATTTATGTAACTAACATGTTAAGTAATCATAATCCATCACAGTTGCATCCCTATGTAACCAAACAAATAAAAACTATCTTGATTATTGAGATCAATTGGATTGAATCAAGATTAGGTTACTGATATGTCAAATTAGAGCTCCTAATATCAATTTAGTTAGCTGCATTGTACTTAACCAGCCTTATAATGAAAAACCTATCGGCATATCCATTTAAAGGCTAATATCCAGGTAATAATAAATGGCAAAGTTAATATACTTTGTACATTCCAAGAAAAGGAGCCAAGAGCAATTACGTTATACATATATTATTCCTATAAGACCTTGAGATAAGAATGAATAGCTCAAAGGCGAACAAAAGACCAATCAGTAAGATTTGAATATTAACTAAGAGATATTAAACAGACAACAGTAACAATCATAAAATGTAAAAGAATATTTATTCCATTGGATCAAGCTGTAATGAGTAATAAATTGAAAAAGATGAGAAACTTACAAGGACCAGGTAAAAAGCAGTTTCCACAGATCAGGATCTTTTGGCTTAAGAAGTCCAGCTATCATGTAGAATTGAAAGGCCCTTTTATTATCACCAAGAGCTTTATAAGAAAGTCCAAGCATATGATATAAATGAGGAAAATTTGGTGCAAGTTTAACAACTTCATTCAGAACAGATATGGCCTGCAACCAAAATGATTTGGGAAAGATTCAGAAGGGAAGAACGAATCAAATCCAACAAACAATTACTACAACAGGAAAACAAACTGTAAAATAAGGTTAAGTACTTTCAACAAGTAAACAAACTACCATCTTGCAAATAAACCCTCTGGCAACTTAAAACCTAGCCACTATCAAGATAAGCACAATACAACTTGCAGGAAGCGTGTGAATTAAAAATAAAAGAGAGAGAGAGAGAGAGAGAGAGGAGTGTGCCAATTCAAAGAAAGAGAGGATAAAGGGGAAACAAAAACCTATAAAGAATACAAATGCAGTACATACAATCCAGCAGCTCTTGATCAATGCTGATTCTTATATATTTTTTCCAGTGAAAATCACTAAAACTGTGAAGAGAGATGCTGGGTATAATAAAAAAGCAAGAAGCTTTGGTGACACTCTGAATGCCTAGTAATAGGGCATGGGTGACACTCTGAAGATCTAGTAAGAGGGCATTGGTGAAGATCTAATAGAAGCAATGAGATCGAACAATCTTATGACTTAAACACACAACAGAATCTACTTGCAAAGCATCAAGTACAACCTAACTGAAAGCAGAAGGCACAGCATGCTCTGGGCCCAAAAAAGCAATGAAAAATAGTGCAATTAGTTGAAAAAGAGAAGCTAGACAACTAATTTTTTCTCCTTTTCTTTTCAAAATCAAAAAAAAAATCACCACGTGGAAAGAGAATTTCAGTTTTTTTTAATGGACAAAAAAAAGGGGCTTCTGGTATCAGCAGGAATCTCCTCATGCTTAATGGCTGAAGATAACAAATGCCTTCCAAAATAAAGACCATAGACTGATACAATATTAACTTAGGCTTAGGTACAAAAAAAGAAAAACTATAAATCCAACAACCTAGATTACAGGTTATAACATTTGAATACATACAAAAAGTGACAGTGTTAAAGAAATGTGTTAAAAGCCATACCAAGACAGGATCGTATATATAAGTTCAAGCAGACTATAAACATCAGTTATACATACTTCCTAAAGCCAAGTATGAAAATTAGTGACAACGGGTTGCCAAAGTACAAGATATTGGGTTCAAAATCATTCTCACCAGCTCACATTCAAATGCCAGCAAAAACTAATAAACAGATAAAATATAACATTCAAAAGGGAGTGTTTAGGAGCACACAATCCTTGTTTAACTGATATGAACACATCGCATCAACAGATGGATTTATCAATTAAACATCATACCTCTTTGAAACGGCCATTTCCATAGTGAAGTGTAGCATCTCCAACCATGCTCTTAATTTGGGGGCTCAGTTTATTCCTCGATCCAGTTCGCCTACCTCGTTTCTTAGGCTGCATTAGTTGCAAATAACATATAAGACATGCAACGGAAATTTGACAAGCCATCTGAAACAACTAAAATTTATGACTATTATCTTACTAATTGTGAGTTAAAAATAGCAAGGAAGGAATATGAGTGTTTAAAAATATTAACCTTCCTCGATTTTCTCCGACCACCATAGTTCATAGCTTGCATTATTTCATCCATAATTCCTTCCGAAATATCCTCTTTTCTAGCCTTCTTCGATGACCCTTCACTGCTTTTAAAACAAATTTGGAATCAATAAAGCCCATAAGAATCACCGTTTTTTTTCCTTTTCCGATGAAACGAATACATTCAGAATATGTCAGACAGTACAATTCCAGCCTTTTTTAAAAAGAAAAAGGAAAAACTGAAAGCGGAATTACCCGTGCATGTCGGCGAGTGCTTTGCGCTTCTTCTCCGCCAGAGCTTCATAGTCAAGAGCAACGCTGTCGGGACCCGACATTTTAACGGGGCCAAAAGAATCAATGGCTTGAACAAAAGCCTTCCTTCTTCAATTTGAATTTTATGCAGGAAGCTTAAGGAGCAAGGCAAGGAGAAGCAAAGCTTGGAGGTGGAGTGGAGGACTGGAGGGATGGAGGGATGGCGGGAAGGGTTTAGGAAGATGTAAAAAAAATGAAAACGGAGAGTTCGAAGGAGAGAAGAGGAAACGCAAGAAAAGAGTCGGTAAGAAAGTGGAAGGTCTCCGGTAAGGCAAGGAGGCTGCCAGCGGCGGCGACGGTGATAGTAGGAGACAGAGGACGTTTGGGGGCAAAGATTATTTTGGGAAAGAAACAAAACAAACCTGGATTTTGAAAGAAAAAAATATATATATTATTTATATCTCTCTGTAGTTGACATAAAACCCATTATAAAATCCCGAGTTAGTCTAGGAATTAACTTGAGAACTAAATTACAAAATAAAATCAGTGTATACGTGGTTGTTTATTAATAATTTATTTTTTAAAAAATAATTTTTTATATTTAAAAAAATCAATATATATAATTATTTAATCCTAAATTTGTGATATTAGAAACGACAGCATATATAATTAACCCTAGAAATTCAATTGGATATAGGAAATTAAGGGAAACAAAAGAAGGAAATTAAACTGAAACCCAAACTTAATCGCTGATGTGATAATAATATCCGATGACATCATAATATGTGACAAAATTTCATATTTATAACC
>JBBYHM010138452.1:0-14663 GCA_038381775.1 Adansonia rubrostipa | reverse complement strand
TTACTAGAATCCATGTTTGTCCCATTTGACGGATGAACTTTGGTTCTAAGGAAAATGATGGAAAGAAAAGCTTTTCTTCCATAACCCAAAGCATCAAAATCAAATATTTCAATTAGGAGAAATGATTGTAGTGCCCAATTATGAAAAGAATAAAGATTATTATGAGAATCCAAGTTTGTATCATTTGATTGATAAACTGTGATTCTAAGAAAAATGGTGGAAAAAAAAGCTTTTCCTACCAAACCAAAGCATTAATAGTGTGAGAACAAGATTATAGCACCCAATCATGAAAAGAATGGAGATTACTATAAGAACCAAAGTTTGTCTTATTTGATAGATGAACTTTGATTCGAAGAAAAATAATAGAAAAAAAACTTTTTTTGGCCAAACCAAAGCATCGATATTGTGTATCCTAATGATGAGATCATGATTATAGCATCCAATCACCAAAAGAATGAAGATTATTATAAGAGTCCAAGTTTATCTCATTTGATGATTGAGCTTTGGTTCTAACGAAAATATTGGTAAGATAAGCTTTTCCTGCCTAACCAAAGCATCAATATTATGTATCCCAATAAGGAGAACGTGATTATACAGCCTAATCATGAAAGAATGGAGATTCTTATGAGAATCTAAGTTAGTTTATTTGATAGACAAACTTTAATTTCATGAAAAATGACGAAAAAGAAAAGGTTTTCATGCCAAACCAAAGCATCCATATCATTTTTTCCAATGAGAAAAACATGTTTATAGTGCCTAATCATGAAAAAATAGAGACTTTTATGAGAATCCAAGTTTGGCATTTTTTCAAGCACAATTAATTCTAAGAAAAATCATGGAATGAAAAGCTTTTCCTACCTATCCAAAGCATTAATATCATATATCCCAATGAGAAGAATAAAATTTATTAAAAAAATCCATGTTCATCTCATCTGAGGGATAAACTTTGAGTTTAAGGAAAATGGTGTGAAGAAAAGCTTTTCTTACAAAATTGAAGTAAGAATATCATGTATTCCAATGATGTCAATAAGTTTTTGTAGCCTAATCATGAAAGGAATGAAAATTATCATGAGAATCCATGTTCTTTTCATTTACGGGATAAACTTTGACTTTAAGGAAAATGGTAAGAAAAAAAGCTTTTCTTGCAAAACAAAAGCATGAATATCGTGTATTCTAATAAATGTATTTTTGTAGCTGAATCATGATAAGAATGTAAATTATAATGAGAATCGATGTTCATCTCATTCGATAGAAGAACTTGGATTTTAAACAAAATAGTAGGAAAAAAGCTTTTCATGCAAAACCCAAGCATGAATATCATCTATCCCAAAGGTATGAATGTGGTTTCATAGCCAATCATGAAAAGAATGGAAATTATAATGAGAATCGATATGCGTCCCATTCAATGGATGAACGTTGATTTTAAGGAAAACAGTGGGAAGAAAAGATTTTCTTACAAAACCAAAGTAGAAATATGATGTATCCCTATGATATGAATGTGTTTTTGCAGCCTAGTGATGAAAAAAATGGAAATTATTATAAGAATCCTTGTTCACCTCATTCAAGGGACAAACTTTAACTTCAAGGAAAATGGTTGGAAGAAAGTTTTTCATGTTAAATGAAAGCATGATATCGTGTATCCTAATGATGTGAACTTGTTTTTCTAGTGGAATCATAAAAAGAATGGAAATTTTTAAGAGAATCCCTGTACATCTTATTTGATGGATAAAGTTTGATTTTAAGAAGAATGACGAGAAGAAAAGTTTTTCTTATGAAACCAAAGCATGAATATCATGTATGCCAATGATTTAAACTTTTTTTTGGCGTATCATAAAAAAAAAGGAAATTATTTTGAGAATCCATGTTCATCTCATTTGAGCGACGAGCATTGATTTTATGGAAAATGGCAAGAAAAAAAGCTTTTCTTACGGAACCAAAGCATGACCACCATATATCTTAATGAGGAGAATGTGTTTTTGAAGCCCAATCTTGAAAAATGGAAATTATTATAAGAATGCTTGATGGCCTCATTTATGGGATAAACTTTTATTCTAAGGAAAATGGTAGAGAGAAATTTTTTTTATGGAACTATGCATCAATGTTATATATCCTAAGAAGAAGAGCAGGTTTTTGTAGCCCAATCATGAAAGGAATCAAGAAAGATATGAGATTCCTTGTTTGTCACATTTGTAGGATAAACATTAGCTTTAAGAAATGGTCAGAAGAAAAGCTTTTCTTGCAAAACCAACACATCAATATCATGTACCATAATAATGTGAATGTGTTTTTTAGCCCGATTAAGAAAAAAAGTGGAGATGGTTATGGGAATCCATGTTTATCCCATTTGAGGGATAAACTTTGATTTTAATGAAAATGGTAGGAAAAAAAGCTTTTCTTACAGAACTGAAGCATGAATATCATGTATTCCAGTAAGGAAAACATGTTTTTAAAGCTAATTGCAAAAACAATGTAGATTATTATCAGAATCCATGCTTGTCTCATTTATGGGATGACTCTAATTCTAAGAAAAATGGTGGAAAGAAAAGCTTTTCCTGCAAAATCAAAGCATTACTATCGTGCATCCTAATGGTGTGAAAGTGTTATTGTAGCCCAATCATGAAAATAAAGGTGGCCACGAGAATCCTTGTTTATCTCAGTTGAAAGACGAACTTCAATTTTAAGGAAAATGATGGGAAGAAAAGCTTTTCTTGCAAAACCAAAGCTAGAATATCATGTATCCCAATGATGTGAATGTGTTTCTATAGCCTAATCATGAAAAAAATGAAAATTACTATAAGAATCCATGTTTTCCTTATTTAAGGGATTAAGTATGACTTTAGAGAAAATGGCAGGGAAAAATACTTTTCTTGTGAAACCAAAGCATGAATATTATGCATTCTAATGATGTCAATGAGTTTTTGTAGCCCAATCATGAAAAGAATAAAAATTATTATGAAAATCCATGTTCATCTTATTTAAGGGATAAACTTTGACTTTAAGGAAAATGGTAGAAAGAAAAGCTTTTCTTGTAAAGCCATACCATTAATACCTTGTATCCTAATGATTTAAATGTGTATTTGTAGCCAATCATGGAACAAATGGAAATTAATATAGGAATCTATGTTTCATTTGAGTGATGAACTTTAATTTTGAGAAAAATGGTGTTGAGAAGAGTTATTTTATGAAACCAAAGCACGAATTTCATGTATCCAGCGATGCAACTGTATTTCTATGGCTTAATCATGAAAATAATAGAAATTATTATGAAAATTCAAGTTTGTCTCATTTGAGGGAATAAACTTTGATTTCAAGGAAAATAGTGAGACAAAAAAGCTTTTCTTTTGAAATAAAAGCATGAACATCGTGTATCTCAATGATATGAATGTGTTTTTATAGCCCAATCATGAGTGCAAATCATTATGAGAATCCATGTTCATCTTATTTGATGGATAAACTTTGAGTTTGAGGAGAATGGTGGAAAAAAAAGCTTTTCTTATGAAACCAAAGCATGAATATTGTATATCCCAATGATACGAACATGTTTTTATAGCCCAATCATGAGAAAAATGGAAATTATCACAAGAATCCTTGTTCATCTTATTTGGGGGATGAACTTTGATTCTATGAAAAAAAGGTTGGAAGAAAAGTTTTTCTTACAAACTAAAGCATGAATATCGTGTATCCCAGTAAAGAGATCATGTTTTCAAAGCCCGATCATGTAAATAATAGAGATTATTATAAGAATCCATGTTTGTCTTATTTGTGACAAACTTTGACTCTAAAGGAAATAATGGGAAGAAAAGCTTTTCTTGTAGTATCAACACATCAATATTGTGTATCCCAATTATGTGAATGTGTTATTTTACCCCAATCATAAAAAGAATAAAGATGGTTTCAAGAATCTATGTCCATCTAATTTGAGGGATGAACATTGATTTTAAGGAAATAGTTAAAGAAAAGTTTTTCTTACAAAACCAAAGGATGAATATCATGTATCCCAATGATATTAACGTGCTTCTATAGCTCAATCATGGAAAAAATGGAAATTACTATGAGAATCAATGTTCATCTTATTGGAGAGACGAACTTTAAGTCTAGGAAAATGGTGGGAAGAAAAGGTTTTCTTGCAAAACCAAAGCATGACTAATGTGTATCCTAATGAAGTGAACATGTATTTGTAGCCTAATCAAAAAAATGGAAATTATCTTGACAATCCATTTTCCTTTCATTTAAGGGACAAACTTTGACTTTAAGGAAAATAGTGGGATAAAAGCTTTTCTTATGAAACCAAAGTAAGAATATTGTGCATCTCAACAATGTGAAGCGTTTTTTAGCTTCATCATGGAAAAAAATGGATATTGTTAAGAGAATTTGAGTTCACCTCATTTGATTGATGAACTTTGACTTTGAGGAAAATGGTAGGAGAAAAGCTTCTTTTCTTATGAAACCAAAGTAAGAATATTGTGCATCTCAACAATGTGAAGCATTTTTGTAGCTTCATCATGAAAAAAATGGATATTGTTAAGAGAATTTGAGTTCACCTCATTTGATTAATGAACTTTGACTTCAAGGAAAATGGTAGGAAAAAAGCTTTTCTTGTGAAACGAAAGCATGAATATCATGTATCCCAATAACGTGAATGTGTTTGTGAAGCCCAATCATAAAAGGAATTGATATTATTACAAAAAGCCATGTTTATGTCATTTAAGGGATTAACTTTGATTTTGAGGAAAATGGTAGGTAGAAAAGCATTTCTTGCAAAACCGAAGATTGAATATCATGTATCCTAAGCGTCTAAGCATGTTATTGTATCCCTATCAAGAAAAGAATGAAAATTTTTATGAGAACCCATGTTTATCTTATTTGAGCGACGATCATTGATTCTATGAAAACTAAAGGGAAAAAAGCTTGTCTTGTAGAACCAAAGCATGAAATCGTATATCCTAGTGAGGAGAACATGTTTTTGAAGCCTAATCATGAAAAAAATTAAAATTATTATGAGAATGCATGTTAGTCTTATTTACGGGATAAACTTTGATTCTACAAAATATGGTAGGAAGAAAAACATTTCTTGCAAAACCAATGCCTTAATATCATGTATCCAAAGAGGAAAACATGTTTTTGTAGCCCAATCATGAAAAGAATGGAAAACATTATGAGAATCCATGTTTATCTTATTTGAAGGATAAACTTTGACTTCAAGGAAAATGGTGGGAAGAAAAGCTTTTCTTACGGAACCACCACATCAATATCATGTATCCTAATGATGTGAATATGTTTTTGTAGACCAATAATAAAAAGAGTGGAGATGGCTACTAGAATGAATGTTTATCCTATTTAAGGGGTGAAGTTTGATTTTACGAAAAATGATGGGAAGATAAGCTTTTTTAACTGAACCAAAGCATAAATATCATGTATCCTTATAAGAAAAACGTTTTTAAAGCTAATCCTAAAAAAATAGAGATTATTGCGAGAATACATGTTCATCTTATTTATGGAATGAACTTTGAATCTAAGGAAAATGGTGGGAAAATAACTTTTTTTCTAAAACCAAAGCATAAATATCGTTTATCCCAATGATTTGAACATGTTTTTGCAGCCTTATCATGAAAAGAATGAAAATTATTATGAGAATGCATGGTCATTCCATTTAAGGAATGAACTTTAACTTGAAGGAAAATAATGGCAAGAAAAGTTTTTCTTGTGAGATCAAAGCATTAATATCATGTATTCCAGTGATGTGAATGTGTTTTTATAGCCCAATCATGAAATGAATGGACATTACTTTGAGAATCCATGTTCGTCGCATTTGAGGGATGAACTTTGACTTTAAAGAAATGATGGGAAGATAAGCTTTTCTTGTAAATCCAATCAGGAATATCATTTATCCCTATGATATGAACGTGTTTTTGTTGCCTAATCATGAATAAAATGAAAATTATTATGAGAATCCATGTTTATTTCATTTAAAGGATGAACTTTGATTTTGAGAAAAATGGTCAGAAGAAAAGGTTTTTTCTTGTGAAACCAAAGCATTAGTATCATGTATCCTAATAATGTGAACATTTTTTTATAGCCCAACCATAAAAGAATGGAAATTAATATCAAAATCCATGTTTGTCTCATTTAAGGGATGAACTTCGATTTTAAGGAAAATGGTGGGAGGAAAAGCTTTTTCCGCAAAACCTAAACATGGATATCATGTATCCTAATGATGTGAATGTATTTTTCTAGCCCAATCATGAAAAGAACAAAAATTGTTATAAGAATCTATGTTTATCTCATTTGAGGGATGAAATTTGATTATTTATAAAATGGGGGAAGAAAAAGCCTTTCTTGTATAACCAAAGCGTGAAGATCGTGTATCCTTGTAAAGAGAACAGGTTTTTAAAATACAATCATGAAAAAAATAAGATTATTATGGAAATCTAAGTTTATATCATTTGTGGGATAAACTTTGATTTTAGGGAAAATGGTAAGAAGAAAAGCTTTTCTTGTTGAATCAACACATTAATATCAGGTATCCCAATGAAATGAATGTGCAATTATAGCTTCATCATGAAAAGAATGGAGATAATTGTGAGAATCCATGTTTATCTCATTCAAGGGATAAACTTTGATTTTAAGGAAAATGATGAGAATAAAAGATTTTCTTGTGAGACCAAAGCATGAATATCTTGTATCCCAATGTTGTAAACACATTCCTGTAAGCCAATGATGAAAAGAATGGAAATTATTACATGACTCCATGTTTATCTCATTTGAGGGATAAACTTTGATTTTGAGGATAGTGGTAGGAAGGAAAGCTTTTCTTACGATACCAAAGACTAAATTTCATGTATCCCAATGATATGAATGCATTTTTGTAGCCCAATCTTGAAAACAATGGAAATTATTACTAGAATCCATGTTCATATCATTTAAAGGATAAACTTTGGCTTTAAGGAAAATGGTAGGAAGAAAAGTTTTTCTTGCAAAATTGAAGTGTAAGTATTATGTATCTTGATGATGTGGATGTGCTTTTGTAGCTGAATCATGAAAAAATTGAAATTGTTATGGGAATCCAACTTTGTCTCATTTGAGGGACATACTTCAATTTTAAGGAAAATAATGGGAAAAAAAGCTATTTCTTGTGAAACAAAAGCACGACTATCCTGCATCCCAATGATGTGAACGTTTTTTTTGTAGCCCAATCATGAAAAAAATAAAAATTATTTTAAGAATCCATGTCTGCCTTATTTGAGGGATGAACTTTGGCATTTAGAAAAATAATGGCAATAAAAGCTTTTCTTACAGAATCAACACATTAATATCATGTATCCTAATGATGTTAATGTGTTATTGTAGTTGTATAATGTAAAAAATAGAGATAGAGGAATCCATGTTCATCTCACTAAAGGGATAAACTTTAATTTTAAGGAAAATGGCATGAAGAAAAGTTTTCTTGTGAAACCAAAGCATGAATATCATGTATCCCAATGATGTGAATGTGTTTATGTAGCCTAATCTTAAAAAGAATGAAAATTATTATGAGAATCCATGTTTATCTCATTTAAGGGATAAACTTTGATTTTAAGAAGAATGGTGGGAAAAAAGCTTTTCTTACGAAATCAAAGCATGAATATTATGTACCCTAATGATGTAAATGCGTTTCTATAGCCAATCATGAAAAAAATGAAAACTACTATGAGAATCCACATTCATCTCATTAGAGGAATGAACTCTGAATTTAAGGGAAAAAAAGCTTTCCTTGCAAAAATCAAAGCATGAATAAAGTGTATCCTAATGATGTGAATGTGTTTTCGTAGCCCAATCATGAAAATAATGTAAATTATTATGAGAATCCATTATCTTTTTATTTGAGGGATAAACTTTAACTTTACAAAATATGATGGGAAGAAAGCATTCCTTGCGAGAACAAAGCTTGAATATCGTGTTTCTCAATGATGTGAACATATTTTTGTAGCCCAATCATAAAAAGAATGGAAATTATTAAGAGAATCCATGTTCATTTCAGTTAAAGGACAAACTTTGATTTAAAAAACTTATAGGATGAAAAGCATTGTTGTAAAACCAAAGCATGAGTATCATGTATCCTAATGATGTGAATGTGTTTTTATAGCCTAATGAAGAAAAGAATTGAAATTATTACGAGAATCCATGTTTGTCTTAATTGCCAGATGAACTTTGATTTATGGAAATCGTGGAAGAAAAATCTTTCATGAAAAATCAAAGCATGAATATCGTGTATCACAATGAGAAGAACATGTTTTTGAAGCCTAATCATCAAAAGAATAGAGACTATTACAAGAATCCATGTTAGTCGTGTTTGTGGGATAAGCTTTGATTTTAAGAAAAATAGTGGGAAGAAAAGCTTTTCTTGCAGAAGCAATGCATTAATATCACGTATCCCAATAGGGAGAACATGATTTTGTAATCTAATCATGAAAAGAATGGAGATGTTTATGAGAATCCATGTCCACCTCATTTAAGGGATGAACTTTGATTTTGAAGAAAATGGTGGAAAGAAAAGCTTTTCCTGTGAATCCAAAGCATGAATATCATGTATCCCAATTATGTGAATGTGTGTTTGTAGCCCAATCATAAAAAGAACGAAAGTTATTATGGGAATCCTTGTTCATCTCATTTGAGGGTTAAGCTTTGATTCTACAGAAAATGGTGGGAAGAAAAGCTTTTCTTATGAATCCAAAGCATGAATATCATGTATCTCAATGAAGGGAATGTGTTTTTAAAGCCCAATCATGTAAGAATGAAGATTAATATGAGAATCCATATAATTCTCATTTGTGGGATAAACTTTGATTTCAAATAAAAAAGTGGGAAGAATAGCTTTTCTTGCAAAATTAATGCATCATTATTGTCTATCCTAATGATGTGAATGTGTTGTTGCAGCCTCATCAAAAAGAAATAGAGATGGTTATGAGAATCTATGTTCATCTTATTTGAGGGCTGAACTTTGATTTTATGGAAATTGGTAAGAAGGAAAGCTTTTGATGCATAACAATTATGTGAACATGTTTTTGTAGCCTAATCTGGAAAAAATGAAAATTATTATAAGAATCAATGTTCATCTTATTTAAAGGATGAACTTTGACTTTAAGGAAAATGGTGAGAAGAAAAGCTTTTCTTGTAAAACCAAAGCATGAATGTTGCATATCCCAATGATGTGAACGTGTTTTTCCAACCCAATCATAAAAAGAATAAAAGTTATTATGAGAGTCCATTTTCGTCTTATTTAAGGGATAAACTTTGATTTTGAGGAAAATGATGGAAAAAAAAGATTTTCTTGCACAAACCAAAGCATGAATTTCATGCATCCCACCGATGTGAACATGTTTTTATAGCCTAATCTTTTAAAAAATGGAAGTTATTATGAAAATCTAAGTTCATTTCATTTAGGAGATGAACTTTGACTTTAAGGAAGATAGTGGAAAGAAAAGTTTTTTTTTATGAAACCAAAGCGTGAATATAATGTATCCCAATGATATGAACAGGTTTTTGTAGCTTAATCAGGAAAAAATGGGCTTCTACCATTTGAGGGACAAACTTTAACTTTAATGAAAATAATGGGAAAAAAAGCAATTCTTATGAAACCAAAGCATGAAAATCATGTCTCACAATGAAGGGAATGTGCTTTTGTAGCCTAGTCATAAAATTAATGGAAATTACTATGAAAATTCATCTCATTTGAGGTAAACATTGATTTTAAGGAAAATGTTGGGAATATAGCTTTTTCTTGTAAATCCAAAGCTTGAATATCATGTATCCCAATGATTTAAACGTATTTTTGCAGCCTTATCATGAAAACATTAAAATTATTATAAGAATCCATCTTTATCTCTTTTGAAGGATAAACATTGATTCTATGAAAAATTATTGCAAGAAAAGATTTTGTTGTGGAACCAAAGCATGAATATTGTGTATCCTAGTGAGGAAAATATGTTTTTGTAATCTAATTATGAAAAAATGGAAATTATTACGATAATGGATGTTAGTTTCATTTATGGGATGAACTCTGATTTAAAAAAAATGGTGGGAAGAAAAAGTTTTCCTGTAGAAAAATGCATCAATTTTGTGTTTCCCAAAGGGAAGAATATGTTTTTGTGGCCTAATTATGAAAGAGTGGGGAAGATGATAAGAATTCATGTTCTTCTCATATAAGGGATGAACTTTGACTTTAAGGAAAATTATGGGAAGAAAAGCTTTTTTAGTGACACCAACGCATTAATATCATGAATCTCAATTATGTGAATGTGTTTTTGTAGCCCAACTAGGAAACAAATGGAGATGGTTATGAGAATCCATGTTCATCCTATTTAATGGATGAACTTTTATTTTAAGAAAAATGGTGGGAAAAAAAGCTATTCTTATGGAACCAAAGCATAATATAGTGTATACAAGTGAGGAGAATGTGTTTTTAAAGCTAGTCCTAAAAAAAATAGAGATTATTACTAGAATCAATGATCATCTTATTTGTAGGATAAACTTTAATTCTAAAGAAAATGTTGGGAAAAAAAGCTTTTCTTGCAGAATCAATGCATTAAAATCATGAATCCCAATTATGTGAATGTGTTACTGCAGACCAGCAATGAAAAGAATAGAGAAGGTTATAAAAATCCTTGTTATCTTATTTGAGGGATGAACTTTGATTTTAAGGAAAATCGCAAGATAAAAAGCTTTTCTTGTGAAAGTAAAGCATGAGTTTCGTGTATCCTAATGATGTGAACGTGTTTTTGTAGCCCAATCATACAAAAATGAAAATTATTATGAGAATTTCATGTTCACCTCATTTAAGGGATGAATTATGACTTTAAGGAAAAGGATGGGAAGAAAAGCTATTCTTGCGAAGCCAAAGCATGAGTATCATGTATCCCAATAATGTGAACTTGTTTTGTAGTACAATCACAAAAATAATGAAAATTATTATGAGAATCCATGTTCATCTCGTTTGAAGGATAAACTTTGAGTTCAAGGAGAATGGTGGAAGAAAAAGCTTTACTTAGGAAACCAAAGCATGAATATCATATATCCTAATGATGTGAAGGTGTTTTTATAGCCTAATCATCAAAGTACTAGAAATTATTATGAGAATCCTTGTTCATCTCATTTAAAGGATGAACTTTGATTCTATGGAAAATGGTGAGAAAAAAGCTTTTCTTGTGGATCTAAAGCATGAATATTGTGTATGCCAATGAAAAGAACATGTTTTTAAAGATAAATCATGTAAAGAATGGAGATTGTTATGATAATTCATGTTCGTCTCATTTGTGGGGTGAACTTTGATTCTAAGAAAAATAGTAAGAAGAAAAGCTTTTCTTATGGAATTAATACATCAACATCATGTATCCTAATCATGCAAATGTGTCATTATATCCCAATCATGAAAAAAATAGAGATGTTCATGAGAATCCATGTTTGTCTCATTTAAGGGATAACCCTTTATTTTAAGGAAAATGGTGTGAAGAAAAGCTCTCGCAAAAACAAAGCTTGAATATCATGTATCCAATTATGTGAATGTGTTTTTATAGCCCAATCATGAAAAGAGTGGAGATGGTTACATGTTCATCCTATTTGAGGGTCAAACTTTGATTTTAAGAAAAATGATGGGAAAAAAGCTTTTCTTGCGAAACCAAGGCATGAATATGTTGTATCTTAGTGAGGAAAACATCTTTTAAAGCCAATCTTGAAAAGAATAGAGACTATTACAAGAATCCATGGTCATCTCATTTATGGGATCAACTTTCATTCTAAAGAAAATGGAGGTGAGAAAAGTTTTTCCTACAGAATCAACACTTTAATATTGTGCATCCTAATGATGTGAATGTGTAATTGTAGCCCAACCATGAAAAAAATGGAAATGGTTACAAGAATCATGGTTTATCTCCTTTGGAGGAAAAAAACCTTAATTTTATGGAAAATGGTGGAAAGAAAAGCTTTTTTTAGCAAAACCAAAACATGAATATCATGTAATCCAATGATGTGACCATGTTTTTGTAGCCCAACCATGAAAAAAATGGAAACTATTATGAGAAGCCATGTTCGTCTCATATGATGCATAAATTATGACTTTAAGGAAAATGATCAAAAGAAAAACTTTTCTTTCGAAATCAAAGCATGAATATCTTGTATTCCAAAGATTTGAGCATGTTTTTGTAGCCCATTCATGAAAACAATGAAATTTATTACGAGAATCTATATTTGTATCATTTGGGGGACAAACTTTAAGTTTAAGAAAAATACTGGGAGGAAAGCTTTGCGAAGCCAAAGCATGAATATCATGTATTCCAATGTTGTGAATGTGTTTTTCTAGCCCAATCATGGAAAGAATAGAAATTATTATAAGAATCCATGTTCATCTTATTAAAGGGGTAGACTTTAATTTAGAGAAAAATGGTGGGATGAAAAGTTACTCTTACGAAACCAAATTAGGAATATTATGTATCCCAAAAATGTGAACGTGTTTTTATAGTCCAATCATGAAAGAAATAAAAATTTATTACAAGAATCCATGTTTACCTCATTTGAGGGATGAACTTTGAATTTGTGAAAAATGGTGGGAAGAAAGGCTTTTCTTATGAAACCAAATCATTAATATCGTGTATCCTTATAATGTGAACGTGTTTTTGTAGCCTAACCATGAAAAGAATGGGAACTAGTACAAGAGTCCATGTTCACCTCATTTAAGGGATGAACTTCAATTTTAAGGAAAATGATGAGAGTAAAAGCTTTTCTTATGAAACTAAAGCATCAATATCATGTATCCCAATGATGTGAACGTGTCTTTGTAGCCTAATTGTGAAAAGAATGGAGATTATTACGAGAATCCTTGTTTGTCTCATTTTAGAGACGAACTTTAATTTTATGGAAAATAGTGAAAAAAAACTTTTCTTACAGAATCAAAGCATGAATATCTTGTATCCTGTGAGAAGAAGTGTTTTTAAAGCCGAATCATGAATAAAATGGTGATTATTATGACAATCCATGTTCATCTCATTTATAGGATGAACTATTATTCCAAGGAAAATAGTATAAATAAAAGCATTTCTTGTGGAATCAACACAATAATATCATGTATCCCAATAATGTGAATGTGCTATTGTAGCCTCATCATGAAAAAAATTAAGATCATTGCAAGAATCCATGTTCAGCTCATTTGAGAGATAAACTTTGATTTTAAGGAAAATAGGCACAAAAAAATAATTTCTTGTGAAATCAAAGCATGAATATCGTGTATCCTAATAATGTGAACGTGTTTCAGTAGTCCAATCATGAAAAAAAAGGAAATTATTACAAAAGTCCTTGTTAGTCTTATTTAAGGGACTAACTTTGATTTTAAGGAAAATAAGGCTAAAGAAAGCTTTCTTGCAAAACTAAAGCATGAATATCACATATTCTAATAATGTGAATCTGTTTTTTGTAGCTCAATCATGAAAAAAATGGAAATATTATAAGAATCCATGCTAATCTCATTTAAGGGATGAACTTTGACACTAAGAAAAATGGTGGGAAGAAAGCTTCTCTTGCAAAACCAAAGCATGAGTATTATGTATTCCAATGATGTGGATGTGTTCTTATAGCTAAACCATGAAAAAAAATGAAAATTGTTACAAGAATCCAACTTCGTCTCATTTAAGGGATGTATTTTTATTTTAAGGAAAATGATGGGTATAAAAATTTTTCTTATAAAACCAAAACATAATTATTGCATACCCCAATGATATGAATGTGCTTTTATAGCCCAATCATGAAAAAATGAAAATTATTATGAGAATCCATATTTGCCTTATTTGAGGGATGAACTTTGACTTTAAAGAAAACGATGGGAAGAAAAGCTTTCCTGTGAAATTGATGCATTAATATCATGTATCCCAATGATATGAATGTGTTATTGTAGCCCCATCATGAAAGGAACGGAGATGGTTAACCAAAAGCATAAACATTTTATCTCCTAATTTTGTGAATAAGTAAAGGCAAGAAATGATTCCCCAAGTGACCTAGGTTATTCTAGTAGCATCTCGTATCGCTTGACATGTTTTAGCTTGTAGGGTTCACTACATGGGATTAAGTTGACACCTATTTCGATATGCAAATTACTCCTCCATTCGGTAAGAACAATCAAGGCACCTCGATCTTAGGCCCATCACGGGTTTGGTAAAATAGGTTTGATCCAATGGATGTATTTCCTTATGCAAGTGAAGAGGGGTACTCACGAAAGACATAGGTAGTTTACATCCTAGAAGGTCTTGCCATACCTATGCAGAGGGTTCCTCACGAAGGCGGATGGCTCACTTCCTTTTAATACTTAGGATACTAACCATACCATGGTGTATGGGGGGGAATATAATGCAAATGCAAGTGCATGGTGTGTGTCAGGGATACAATCAAACCTTTTTGTTTCACTTTCATGTTACCATATTTATTCAAATCAATATTTACTTGGGCATGAATAATCCCTAACAATCACAAGACAAAAGCATAAACAATAGGGATTAGTCAGCAAAAAATGAAAAAAGAATTATATCTAAATAATTATGGGACCGAAAACTAAGAACTCAGTGAGAAGAAGCTAGTTATAGCCTAACTCTTTAAAATAGTCCCCAGTGGAGTCACCAAGCTGTCACCATGAGCTTGACCCTTAAAAC
>JBBYHM010138341.1:4142-37633 GCA_038381775.1 Adansonia rubrostipa | reverse complement strand
TAGATTTGGATTAGCTAGTTTTATATCATTATTTTATAATAAATAATAATTTTTAAATTTAATTATATAAATATTAATATAAAAAAATAATATTTTAATATTTTTATAATATAATAATTATAGAAATAGATTTTCTTATCAACTTGAGCCTAATTGATCATACCTGAATCAAAGTAAAAAAATTTAAAAATTTTATATCATGACTCGACTCACAGATGGGCCAATTCAATCTTTAGGGTTTTTTCCATGACCAAAACAATTTGTTTCACCAATGAATTTCCTTCTTCCAATTTTGAAACATATTTGAGCTTAGATCTGTTATATGCAGTATTATATGAATTTTCATATGGCAGACATCTACCATTTTTCTTAAAGCACACACGTTAATTCCACAGCTACATAAAATCATGTTTAAAAGGATAAGTAAATTGTCTCAACCAAGTATTCTGGAGTGTTTTAGTTTCTAATGTTTAATTAAATAATTCTCTAAATTCTCGTTGACTTAAATATCGACATGCATCTTGAAATTTAAATTTCGACCCTCTAATTTTCTCTGTGCCTGCAGGTCCAGCTGACTAATCCTCTCACTAAGAAAACCTTGACAAGATCAGTAGGGAGAGGCATGGAGTAAATAGGTTTTTTCCTTTCTTTTGCCGGATTCTTGTGCTTTTATTTGTTTAACTAGTTGAACTTGTTTTTTTTTGGCTGGATACATATGAAGAAAATTGCAAAGTGTTTTTATGTTGCCAGAACTACAGGAGCTTCTTCATTGTCTAGGACAAATAACTTTCAAGTTTCAAAACCAATCATATTGGTACGTTGCTCCAATTCGTCATTTTTTTTAAATATTCGTATCCAACAAATTTTTAAACATAGATATGAGCTTTCGAAAAATCTTTAAATACATAAAAAAATTTCAAAATAATTGAATATATTTATATATGACATTCACACCCAAATCCAAATAAAATAGTATGGATGCCTAAAGACAGCCTTGCCTATGGAATCTAACATTAATCTTATGATCCCACTGTTTTTGTCTTTCGTTTCCCTAGTTTAGCATGTTACCAACTTTGTAAAAGTTTCGTTTGTTTGATTTTCTTCAGTAGTTTTTTCTTTGTTGTTTCTTGAACAATATTTCACAGCAAACTTTAACCTCCAAACTGATTGGGACTTGGGGTTTAAGCTACAAATTTAAGTATGTAATTTATTTACTTAATGATTTTAATATAATTAGCTTCTAGTTTTAGAGTTCCACTTATTTATTTAGGCAAAGAAAATATCAGGTTTAGCTTAATTAATTTTCTATTATCCTTTCCAATTTGATTTTTCCGTTCATCACGTATAAACTTTATTTAAAAAAATCATTTAATCCGTGTTTATGGATATTGATTAAAATTATTTTATTTCTAATATATTATATTTACTAAATTCAAGAAAAAATAAATTATTGATTGCACTATTTTTCTTTTTATATCACCTTAATTAGGGTGACAGTATCATTTGACATTGGTTAAATTTTCCTTAAAAACATTTTTCTCTAATTTGTACAAATAATAATGTCTGGAAACAATTCTAAGTTAGTCAACTGAATTGGCTGTATGGGAAATTGGAAATGCTTCCAAAACGTCGTCCAAACTGAAATTAATATGGATTCATGAATCACGTGCTAGAGGTTCTTGGAAAAGACCAAACCTGCGAAAAAAAATTTTCTTAGCTCTTTTGACCGTAGGACTCAGCTGTATTTTTAAGTCTATAGCCTGAATCCCAGCACTGAATTAGAGCAATCAAGTTCACTTATATTCCTCTACATCCAAATGCAACAGTTGAAGCAAATGAAATAGTGGAGCTATTCTTAAAGGAAGTTCTATTTGGCAGACGACTGCAAGCCAGTAGTGTAGCTGCAACTGGAGGAAAAATCTTGCCGCTGACACCACTAGCACTTAAAGTTGCAGCATGGTGATCATAAAATTGTGGGAGACTTAATGCAGGATTTAAATAACGGCTGCAACATAATGTTATAATCGATATTAAGCGGTTTTGGTTATTCTTATATATTTACAATTAATATTTATCGTAATTGATCATGATAAAATTTATTACATCTATAACAGGAATAAACGTGCCTGGGACGGCAATTTAAATCCCTGCTCCTTGGTTCAAAGTATAATGTTTCAAAGGTACGGAGACAGATTAGACCTATGCAAGCAAAGGTGGGATGGGACAAGCTGATCTGGTACCCTCTGCATATTCGTAAACATGCAATGATCTCTTGGATGGTCATACACAACAGGCTAACAACAAAGGATCATTAAAAGCTTGCGGAGTAGGAGTCACCGGTGAATGTGTGCTTTGTCACTTGAAACCAGAATCATGAAATAACCTGTTCTTCAAGTGCCACTGCTTAAAGGACATACTGAGAACCATATTGGATTCGTGCCTAGAACCACCCTGAACTTGGAGGGAGAATACTGTTGGGCAGTTAAATGTCCAAGGGGAAAGTGATTGATCTCTATTGTCTTGAGGATATCATGGAGTGCCTTCATATATAACGTATGGAGAGAACGGAACAGCTGAATATTAAATTGTTGTTATCCCACATCAATTAATACTAAATTGTCAGTCTTATATGCAAGCAGATTCCGAGCCATGATCATCCGGATGGCAGGCTGAGGGCAGCAAAACTACAGAATACGGTGTCAGATGCACCTAACAGGCTAAATTTTAATGTTTAATCTTTTTTTTTTTTGCATTGTTCCCTAAGCCAAAACTGGCTAGGGGCAGTATGATATAGCAGCTCATTGCTGCTTCTTTTGGATAATGAAATCAAAACTGATCCAAAAAAAAAAAAAAAGTGAAGTAATGAGTGAAGAACTCTATAAATTAAAAACCGTAATCATTCAATTCAAGCCTCTTTCTTATTGCTCCAACGAAAGAACTCCATGAAAGCAGGCATTGAACTAACCACCAAGTTTTAGAACAAATGGCAATGGAAAAGGATAAAACTGGTGAACCCTGTTTTGCGTAAAGTTATGTTGTTTATTCGGTTGTGTTCACCTTTCAATTTACCAATAAATACTTGCTCTTTTTTTTTTTTTTTTACAATTTCTTCGTAATTTTGAAATGGCCATATGATTGATATGTAAAAAAAGAAGAACCTGCTATTAGTCCTTTAATTTGCAATGACAATCAAACGTAGAATTATAACAATTGACTGCCTTCATCCATTACCAAAGATTGCACTCTTTCTTTCACGCAGAGGGTAAAACTAAGCATAGCGGCAAAACTAGGTTTTGTTTCAGATGCCATTGATTACATCATCATAACGCATAGGGAAAAACGGGTCGTTCTTATTACAGCTTGAATTGTTCTAAAAATGTTCTATTTATGGTATATTTGGTATAATATAGTGGCTGTCCTCAAGGAATATTTTGTTTCCACATATAATGTATCAGCTAATTAACTTTGAACATAAAATAGCGGCTAGCGAAAGAAGTAATCCTCAGCCTTGGAAATTAATATTGAACAAGCAAATAATGCTAGATATCAGAAACTATTTTACAGTAACTTCATTTGTTTCAGTCTTTCTTGAAATCAAAGACAGCCCTTGATTAGTTCACCACGAAAAAGACTCTTAATTGAGTCTTCCCCACTGGCAATCATATTATTTGGCAATGACTGAGCCCTAATGAACACGATCGATGAGTCAAGATTTATAAGTAAAGAAGTCAAGGAACATATCTGCCTAGTGATCGGAGACTGGACTCTCGATTGCTAACACAATCTTTGAGGCTAACATCGAATGGATGTTATCGATTGTTGTAACAGATACATCATGGTACCATAGTCTAATCAAGCATGGTTAATCACTAATCAGACACAATTTTTATATGAGATACGTGGTTAGCATTAAACATGATCAAGTGAGAATTTACAGCGCCAATGGGGACATCTGTTCTGCATAAGCTAAGAGAGGCAACGACAGAAAGGTGACAACTTAAAGGGCTAATTTCATTAGTGTGTGCATTTAATTTCTTCAGCATCCTGTCCTATATATATGCATCTCCGACCAACAAGAACTTCACTGTAGAACATCTCAGAAGGCTAATATAACATTCCTTCTTACTTGTTTGTTTGTTTTGTCATTTTCTTTTTGGCAATGTCAGGCTCAGGCAAGAAAACTGAGGGCAGGAAAAAGATTGCGATAAAGAAGATAGAAAATGAGGATGAGAAGTTGATCACATTCTCGAAACGCCGATCGGGGATCTACAAGAAAGCAAGTGAGCTAGCTACTTTATGCGGTGCTGAGGTTGGTTTTATAGTCTTCTCACCAGCAGGTAAGCCCTTCTCATATGGTCACCCTTCTATTGAATCTGTTGCTAACCGGTTTCTGAACCTAAACCCCACTCCAAATGACAACACTCACCCTTTCGTGGAGGCTTATCGAAATGCAAGAATCAATCAGCTAAACCTGCTTTTGAATGAGGTCCTTAGCCACGTGGATGCAGAGAAAGAGAAAGCAAAGGTGCTTGATCAGCTGACGAAAGGGAAAGAAACTCAAGGCTGGTGGGAAGCTCCCATTGATCAACTTAACCAACAGGAGCTCCAAGAACTATATTCATCTTTTCAGGAGCTTCGGAACAATCTCTATATCAAGATGAATGAGAAGAGTGCTGGACCCACTTCTTCAGCGCTTGCTCCAATGGATCTTACTCAGCTGGCCAATCCATTTACTACCAACACCAACGAGGAAGTTCCCGCTTCCTTTCCTCCTGGCTACAACCATGGCTGCCAGCAGTTATGAACAACTCAAACTATTGTTCCTGGAGGAGGAATTTTTCGCCTGCTTTCTTTCTACAAGTAAAAACTTCTACTTATCCAGAAAATAAACTCTAACTTGTTACTGATCTTAGGCACAATTTGGAGCTCTAATGACATACATGATAATGTTCATGACATGTTAAAGTAGTGCTGGCCTGTCTGCCTAGGATCAGCTAATCTTATTTCAATAAACTGGTGATATAACAAAGTTCTTTTTTATCCATTCCTATCACTATTACTGCTTGAGAGAAAGCTTTTCAGCTAAGTAAACATTTGAGCTCAACCTTGAGCGTTACTTACATTGATAACACAGTGAAATTTTCCTTTCACATGTTTCTATCATTATAACCTTAAAATATTTTCAGATTAAGGCAACAGAACAATGTATTACAAAGGAATATGATCCTCAAGTTTCCAGATCCAGTTTTGCAGAAAGATCATTAAAATTAATAAAATTTCTTGAAGACTGCTTTGCCATGAATTATTATCTAGCTAGTTTTCACTTCAAGATTAGTGACAGCCCGGACCTCAGCAGACCTATGTTATACAGGCTTAGGGTTGAGTGTCAGATACGATATCTTTGGAATACGGATACTTTAGAAAAAATGATAAATTCCTGCAACAAAGCAACAAACTCAACCTTGTCTTTAAGAAACTAATTATAGTTTATGGAATTTATGGTAGTATTAATTCTATAAAATTTCACGCTTCATAACATTGATAATATTTTTATAGAAGGCTGCTTTTTGTCAAATTCTTGGTGATGAAAAAAGGATTCTTTATCACTGCTGGCTGCATTAACTCTTTTGCTCTCAATACCACACTGCCTTTTGAATGGAATTGAATAAATTAATGGTAAGAATATAACTTTATCTGAAGCATTTCCTTCACTTTTTCTTCTTTATTTTTCCCATTCATTCAGTTTCCAGTTAATTAGGCATTAGTCCTTCTAAAAAGTGCCAAAATTCCAGAAATTATTAAGGTAAGAAACCGAAATCTTCAGAGCATTTTGTTTAATATCAGAAGCTCCCACAATCACAGATTTTAACTTGAGAACTGGTTTCTACATATGATTCTCGTGCTCTGTTTCTTTGCTGATATTTGATTCCACTGCTTAACGTCACATGACAACATGAATTAAGCAATAGGATTATTGATACCGACTTAAGATTAATAAAGGTTACAAGTTCATATCATATATATATGTTTTTATTGGTTTTAATTTAAGCCAAGATTAAAATTCGGGATTTAATTCGCACATTTATATAACTATTTTTAAGAGATTTCAACAAATGAATTCAGGTTTCGAGTCCAGGCGCTACAATCACTTCCTATATAGCTAGGTTGCAACCTCATTAAAAGTTACATTTTGTTTTTTATCAATTTCAAAACTTCATGGGTTTTTCATTTGGGCGGTCTGAAGAATGACAAATCATGTTTCCTAAATAGATTACGTTGACAAATAAAGTAAATCATAGTATTATAGTAAGTTGTTTTTGGTATAAACCGCGGCAGGCTTAATCTTTCTGTCAATTGAAGATTGATGAAATGTACATGTAACCACTTTCGAATAAGCACCAATACCAATTGCAAGGTTGAGTTCAAATCACAGAATCAAATGTTCTGTTTCTTCCCATTAGTAGGTTAAGGAGTGGAGAAAAGTTGAGTACAACGTCCCCCCCCCTTTTTAGAGCTAAATTATTCAATTAATAAATGAAATTAAAATTCACTTCAAGAAAAATTTACTTCTAATATATTAATAATAAAATTTTTTAATCTATAAGTAAAATTAAAAAACCGTCACATTTTTCATTTACATTTTAAATATATCATTATACTATTTTTCTTGGTGACTAAAGGTCAATTGACATAATTTCTTTTAAAAGTCATTTAATTTTGCAAAGGAAGAACTAATCAATGAAAAGGTATATACACCAACAGGCATCATTACCCCACAAAACAATAATATATTATTTAAAAGAGGGAGAATCCATGAAAATTAGCTCAAAATTAAATTGGTTACTAAAATCTGATATTTTTTTAAGAAGAGAATTAAATTGCGCCAACAAAACAATGTTAAAAGTTTCATAATGACAGTGAGTGACCCAAAATTAGAAAATATGTTTAAATTCTTTCCATATTAAGAAAAATAATTATAAATGGAAATAATGGAGGACTAATTAGTGATAACCAAATATTTAGAAATATTTCCAATTCTTGTAGCCCTTCAAATTTTCACTACTATAAATGCTGATTTATCCTGGGATCGAAGCCTTGTGCCTTCCACCAAAATATTTCTGAAAAAGGAAGAAATCATGGGGCGGCGAAAAATTGAGATGAAAATGGTGAAGGATAGCAGCTCGAGGCAGGTCACTTTCTCGAAGCGCCGGTCAGGGCTGTTCAAGAAAGCGAACGAGCTTGCTACCCTTTGCGCCGCTCAAGTTGCCATCGTTGTTTTCTCCCCTGGAGGCAAGCCTTACTCGTTCGGGCATCCAAGCGTCGAGGCAGTGGCGCAGCGGTTTCTAAATAAGGACGCGAGGCCGAAAGTTTCTATTCCTGGCCCCGACGAGTCTCAGCAAAATGCGAAAGTTGAAAAGCTTAACCAACAACTTAGTGAGGTTCTCAAGCAGCTGCAGGCGGAAACGAAACGAGGGGAGATGCTCGACAAGGCGATCAAGGCTAGTGATAAACTCAATAAGCACCAAAAACCCATTAACGAACTCGGCCTGGACGAGCTTTTGGAGAAGAAGCGATCAATGGAGGAGCTTCGTGAGAATATCAAGCGGCGGGTTAACGAGATTGAAGCATCGTCTTCTTTGCTGCTCCTATCAAACGCTGCTGTCAAAGAAGCTGATAATGAATAAGTGAATAACTAACTGGTCAAAGTTGCTAAAAATGAAAAAAAAAAAAAAATTAAACTTGTACACCATCTCTCAAAATCTTAATCAAAGTATACAAGTAGATGGTTTGTTCTTGAATACAATTGATCCAAATTTCCCAAATATAATAACGAGTTGATCAGCTGATCATTTTTGTGATGGCTTGATTTAGTAATGTTAGCAAAATTCTAATTTTGCATATTTGTTTGTGCTTGAGCAATTTGATATTATAATTGTCTTCGTTCATGATTATTGACTACTGAATTTTTACTACATTTTTGGTATGTTTTGATTCTTATCTTCTGAAAATATATTCTCCCAAATCATTTCCTTTTTTATGATATTTGGAAGTTCAAATTTTAGGTCACATCACTATATTTAATAACATTTATCATGTAGCAGTTGGTCTTTGACATGAATGCATATTTGTATCAGTCACAGGCTAAAGTTAAAAAATTTTATGTTCAGAAAAATTGTTAGAAAAATTCTTACCGCTGCAGCTATTCCAATAATATTAAACAATATCAACGTTTTTTTACATGTTATGTCTGATTAATAATTTCTCTTAATAAAAAGGCTCTGTCGTTAAGGACTTCACCAATTGCTCTTTGTCTCATTCCCAATGCGAATCTAGCACCCAACCATGCACCTCTTCCTCGTTTTTTTTCCCCACACCCTTCTTTCCTCAACTCTGCCCTGCTTCTGATTCCCTCCAAACCACTTTTATGTAAAAAAAAAAAAAAAATTAATTTTTGAAATCTAAACGAAACTAAACTCATAGCTTGACAATCTAAACCTAAATTGAAAAAGAAAAAAAATTAAATCAACGCCTATTTCAAGAGAAAAGCGGATAAATTTTTGTATATTTTGCTTCATAGTGAATCATTGTCCGTCAATTCTTCATTGATTTAAGTAACATCCTTGAAGATCAAGATTAGATGAAGGAAGCATTAAAGTATATATTGATCTTGAGTAAACGATAAAATGACACATCCAAATTATATTTTTAATTTTTTTAATTTTAATTATTATTTTATAAAATACATGGATTTTAAATTTTTGGAGTTTTTTTTCAAAAAAAGTTTTTAAATTTACAGAGACATGTGTCATGTCATCCTATATTGGATTTTTACATGCATATGAAAGGAATTTTAAGCACAAATATGGAGGTTGGAAGTGGCTTGGAAAGAACCGGAGGGTGCTTAGAGAAGGTGGAAAGAGGAGCATGGAAAAACAAGGACAATGTTTGTAGGTGGATTAGCAGGTGAAGTTTTAAAGCTTAAGAGTTTTTCTTTTCCTTTTTTTGAGAAAGTATTAGCAAGATATGACATGTAAAAAAAAAATTCAATGTGTTTTAATATTATTGGAAGAGACATTGGTTGATGTGATAAAAAAAGTCTATCTAACAATTTTTGGGGCTTTTTTAATAATTTTTTATTAGTTTGTTATCAATTAAAATGGTTTTAAGTTTGTTCAATTAAAAGCTAATTTTTTAATAATTTTAGACCCATTGAACCTTCAGTTTCTAGTTTAATTGGTTCAATAAAATGATCCGATTCGTTTTTTCAACCATGCTTTCAACCCATCACCAACTTCTTCCCTTTTTTTCTCCCTTTCACTGCTCCCATATTTTTTTCAAATCTGTCATTCTCTTGTAAAAAAAAAAAAACTAAAATAAAAGAAATTGAAAATTTATTGACCTGCTAGTTTAGGTGAAAGTAAAAATTAAAAAAAAAATTAAAGAAATAAATGAATGATACGTAGCAAAAAAAAAAGATATGAGAAAAAATGTTTCTTTTTACAAAAAGTGTACAGCGCATCCTATGCCAATCTATTTTTTCCCAACAATAGTAATTTGTTAATTTTCTTCTAGAAACTAAACAGAAAAGCAAGAAAGGGAGAAAAAAATTAGTATTAAAAAAGAAGCAGGGAGCAAGTATAGTGCCTTGCTGACCAAAATTTATAGCTATTTAAAATTTTTTTATTTTTATTTTAATAAAATAATCAAAAGTAACTATTTAAAAAGTAAAAATAAGAATTTGACTATTTTTTAATTATTTTTTATCTAGTATTATTCAATATAAATTCAATCATTATTCAAAAGAATAACGTCTATAATTAATAAATAGATCCTACACATATGAATAATAATAATTAATATATTGATAAATAATAAATAATAAAATAATAGATATAATCTTGTTGATGCTCTCCTTACGGGTACTGGAGGCCGAATGTAACCCTGCAATACAAAAAAAGTCAGAAGGACGCCGAAGTTTATACTTTAGGAGCCCTCTCTGATGGTTAAGTCAGAATGGCACTTTGTATAATAGTGTGGATATATTTTGGGGGTCGAATCCCTTACCTTTGGGCTTGCTTGCCCCTTTTATAAGTGTTGTTTGCAGACATGGTGTCCGGTGATTTGATAGCGACATGACCAGTGTCGAGCTAAATGTCAGGCTATGATGCCTCGTGGTCGGCTCCGTCAGTCGGCCGCCACTCAGAAGATGTCAACTCTATAATTAAGTCATTGTCGGAGAGGTCACATCATTGTCAGGTGTTGTTGGGCGACCGCCCGTATGGTATCGCTTGACGATTGCCTGTACGTGGAGGAACTGTTGTTCAGTATTGTTTAGCGATCGCCTGTACGTTGTTCGGCTATCACAATATGTGGAGGTACAACAATTGTTCCCCCCGCAGTCCAAAAGGCAGTCATAAAGGGGTGGCGACCATCGATTGGGTTAGTGAATGAGCTGTACTTTCTGAAATTGTGCATATGCGGCGGGATCAGTTTTTTATGGTGACAAAGAGGGCGGGCACAGAATGGGGGTTTCCAGTTTAGTGAGGTAGGAGGTCGAGGGCGAGTAACGAGAGGACTAACCTGGAGACCGTCGAGAAGGATCAAGTGCTCTTCTTTAGAGGAGGGTGCATGAGCAGCAAGCTATACTTGACATTCTGAAATATTCAACGGGAATGTTTGGGGCGAGACTTGGTGGACGTGCTAGAGGGGCTAATACGTCCAGTGGGTCAATGGAGAAGACAGCGTTTGTTAAGACGTCAGAAAGGTATGTTTTGAATATGCCTGCTATTGTTAAGTGTGAGGTTGGTGTGTATGCATTTGTCAAATAATGGTTCTGATACTTAGTTTTGTGTTTCTAGGTGAGCATGTAGCAGGTGAGGGGATAGAAGATGTGGAAGAGGGGGAGGGGGTTGGCGGGTTTATGGTTTATGATGGCAAAGAGGGCTTGGGAATGAGTGGTGAGGATCGGGCGAGTAGTGTGGCAGGGGTGGATTGTTCGTCTACGCAAGGGATGGAAGAGGGTATTTGTTCTGGTAACTTGTATTTAAGGGAGAATGGATGGTGGTACTGACCTGGGTGTGTTGTCTTTTGTGCAAAAATAGACCCTGTTCAAGCGGCATTGGGAGAGCGAGTAGCTAGGCAGGTTGCGACAGAAAGAGCTGATGTGCCCTAAAGGAGAGGGAAAAGGAAGTTAGGTGAGCGACCTGAAGCTGAGTTGCGCATCACGACTGCTATGGCGCCTACTGGTTGCCAAGAGGCCCCTGTGTCAATGTCCATGGTGGCGACTGTTGTGGTGCCGAAGTCTCATCCTAGTGTAGAGACAGTGGGTTCAAGTGGCGGGCTAGTACTTGGGGCGTCCTCTCAACCAAGTGTTGCTTCTGAGAGACCGCGGGCAAGCCGTGGTATTTTAGGTTTGGGTGGTTCTGGCATCCTTCGAGATGGACGAGTGCCAGGCTTCAAGGCGACCTTAAGGTGGGCTATGAAAGGATGGCACCTGCTGACCGAGAGGTTCTAGCGAGGAGGAGTCCAGCCTAGAATTTGAATGCAGCTATGATGGGTCTAGTTGATGCGCTTCACTGCCAGACGGCTTATACTTGCCAAATGGCCAATTGGTAGGAGAAGTTCAACCTGCAAGCGTCCAAGATAGTGGAGCTGGACACTCAAGTAGTGAAGCAGAAGGAGGCTAATGCCAAGTTGGAGGCTTCACTGAAGGAAATTAAGGAAATGAGGATGGCTGAGATAGCTGAACTGCTCTTGAGAGAGAGAAGGCAGCAGTGGCAGTTGCTGAGTCGGCAAAAAAGTTGGAAGATTGCGATGCTAAACTTGCGTCTGCTAAGTCAAGGGTGGCGGAACTGGAGGGTCATCTTGGCGATCTGAAAACTCACCATCGAAATGAGCTGAAGAAGCAATAAGAAGATATATTTGACAAACTTTTTGCTGTTGTGAATTCGTACCGTCAAAGAGCGCTGTATGAGATTCAGCTACTGTGGGGTTCGCTTGATCTACGAGCTATTGACTTAGGGCATTTGTATACGCCTTCTGAGGACTTCAACGTGCTATACCCTAGTCAGCAAGAAGTGGAGGGCAGGCGATCGAGTTGTTTACCCCGACGTTTGACGAGTCTGAGCAGGGCGAGTCTAGTGATGAGGCTGGCGTTCAAACCGTTTCGTCGACTAGGGATCAATAGTGGTTTTCTGTAAATGCGATCCTTGTGTAAATACCATTTGATTAATGGAAATTTTGATTTCATGAACCATGTTTGTGTTTATCTATTTAATTTTTTTTATTAAGTTGTTGCTTTGTGATTGCGAGAAATTGTGTTGTTTTTTATTTTTCAGGTGTTAAGATGGTGGTGAGGACATTTCTTTTGAGAGAGTCGTGTGTTCTTATTGCCATGCTTGGTGGCCGTATATGGCCTTAGAGGTCAGTTTAGGTGTAGTTTAGTCATGGTCTTTTTGGACTGAAGTATAGACGTGTGGCAAATAAGGTGACTTTCGTAAATTGGTTTGTTAAAGAGACGAGTGCTCTATGGCAATGATGAGGTTGTTGTGCCAAGGAGGCATTTGCTTGGCAGTAATGGTAAGGCCTTTGTGCCAAGAAGGTGATTGCTTTGTAGCAATAATGCCATGAAGGTGATTTCTTTTGTAGCAATAATGAGGCTTTTGTGCCATGGAGGTGATTGCTTTGTAGCAACAATGAGGCTTTTGTGCCATGGAGGCGATTGCATAGTAGCCATGATGAGATGTTTGTTTGATGGATTTACTGTGTAGAATAGTCTGTTTTGGCGACTAGATTTGTGATAAATATCTGAAGGCAATATGCTTACAAATAGTATTTCTTTAGATGGGCAGCATTCCATGTGCTGGGGATACTGCGTCCATCTAATTCTGATAATTTGTAAGCTCTAAAGCCAAGAACTTTGCTAATCTGATAAGGTCTTTTCCAGTTTGGAAATACTTTTTTCCTCTCTTTTGCTAGTCGACTGGCCTCACAATTTCTGAGAACAAGGTCGCCAACTTGGAATTGGCGATTATGTACTCGACGGTTATAATGTCTGCTGAGCTGTTATGCCTGAATTGTCATGTGGAGTGCAGCGTCCTCTCTGGCTTTTTCGAGTAAATCGAAGTTAGCCTTGAGGTGTTCAGAGTTGAGCTTGAAGTTGGGGTCAGCAGTGTGCAAACTATGTACTCCTATCCTGGCGGGTATGACTGCTTCGATTCTGTATACAAGGCTAAAAAAAGTAGCGACGGTCGCCTGAGTTTTAGTTGTTCAGATTGTCCAAAGTATACCAGGCATTTCGTCAGCCCATGTGCCTTTTGCGTTATCCAGTTTTTTCTTTAAGGGTTGCAGGATATTCTTGTTCATTGATTCAACCTGGCTATTTGACTGAGGATGGGCGACGGAGGTGTGAATAAGGTTGATGTCAAACCGTGAACAGAAATCATGGAGTTTGTCAGCTGTCAGTTGCTTGTCGTTGTCCGCTATAATGACGTTGGGTATCCCAAATCGACAGAGGATGTAGCGCCAGATGAAATTTTCCATGTTTCGAGCGGTGATTGTGGCGACTGGCTCAACTTTTACCCATTTTGTGAAGTAGTCACAGGTGACCAGTAAGAATTTTTGTTGGGCGGTCGCTATAGGGAATGGGCCCAATATATCTATTCCTCAGACACAGAATGGCCAAGGGCTAAAAATTTGTTTGAGCACCTCGATTGGCTGTTAGGGAATGAGGGCGAAACGTTAGCACTTATCACATTTTCTAACGAGTGTGGCGGCGTCTTTCCTTATGGTAGGCTAGAAGAATCCTTGTCGCAGGGCTTTGAGAGCTAGTGCCCGCCCACCGAGGTGGTTACCGTAGACACCTTCGTGTATTTCTTTTAAGACGTAGGTTGCCTTGGAAGGGGTAAGGCATCTGAGTAATGGAAGGGTGAAAGACTTTTTATACAAAGTGTCGTTAAGAATTATGTAGCTGGTTGCTTGTTTTTCTAATCGCCTCTTCTGTATTGGGTCGATTGGAGCATGGTTGTCTTTGAGGAATGAGATAATTAGTGTTATCCAATTTTCTTTGGCATCCTCTATAATATGATGTATGTATCTATCGTAGCTAGGCATCGAAAGGCACTTAAGGATGATTTTTTTCCTAGTTGAGATATCAATGACACTAGCCAATTTGGACAAGCTGTCGGCCCTAGAGTTGTCTCTTTTGGGTATCTGCTTAATTATGACATGGGCAAATTTTTAGGAGAGGGTGGCGACCACAGTATGGTATCTGGCGAGTAGCTTCATCTTTGACATTGTATAGCCTATTTACCTGGCTAGCTACAAGTTGAGAGTCTGTGTGGGCGACTAGGTTACTGCACCCAGGGTTTTGGCTAATTCCATGTCGGCGATTAAGGCTTCGTATTCGGCAACATTGTTGGAGGTAGTGAACTGAAAAGATAGGCCATATTGCCATTCATGACCCTGGGGGTCGAGTAAGAGGACTCCTGTGTCATCTTTTCCTTTACCCGAAAATCCATCAACAAAAATGTGCCATTCACCAGTTTTAAGGTTTGAAGGGCGGTTACTTGGAGTTTATGAATGGTTGTCAGTTTGAGTGCGATCTGGTGGCGGTTCTTTCGAAACTTGAAAGGAACATTCAGCGATAAAGTTGGCTAGTGCTTGCACTTTGATGGCCTTCCTGGGACTGTAAGTGAGCCCAAATTCACTAAGCTCGATGCTCCAATGAATTAGCCACCCCGTAGAGTCGACTTTGAAGCGAATGTCTTTAAGTGGCTGATTGGTGAGAACAGTGATGGGGTGCACCTGGAAGTATTATCTTAACCTTCGCGTTGCAATAATGAGGACGAAGACCAGTTTTTCCAGCTTCTTGTAATGAAGTTCACCAGCTTGGAGTGCCCTGCTAACGTAATAGATAGGGTACTGCTGTCCTGTCTCTTCACGGACTAAAATGGCGGTGACAGTTTCATCTGATGCGGTGAGGTAGATAAAAAATTGCTCTCCATGCTTTGGATTGGTGAGTAGTGGAGGGGTGCTTAAGTATTGCTTGAGTTGGTCGAATGACTCTTGGCATTCTTCAGTCCATTAATATCTGGTCACCCTCCTAAGCAGTTTGAAGAAAGGTAGACATCTCTCTGCTGATTTAGAGATAAAACGGTTGAGTGCAACTACTCTCCCTATCAAACATTGTACTTCTTTTATGGATTTGGGGGGCTCATTTGCATGATTACGCTGATTTTCTCAGGGTTTACTTCAATGTCACTGGAGGAAATCATAAATCTCAAAAATTTTTCTACGGACACACCAAACACACATTTTAAGGGGTTAAGTTTCATTTTGTACTTACGGAGTATGTGGAATGTCTCAAGAGGTCATTGAGGTGTTGATGGAGGGAGGGGCTTTTGACGAGCATATCATCCACATAAATTTTCATCGAACACCTGATTTGTCTTTTGAAAAGCTTGTTGACCAAGCGTTGATATGTGACCCCTGTATTCTTTAAGCCAAATGGCATGACTTGGTAGCAAAAAGTGTTATCCTCGGTTATGAACATCATTTTATCTTGGTCGAGGGGATCTATCTTAATTTGATTGTATCCTGAGAAGGTGTCCATGAAGCTTAACAGTTTATGGCCTGCTGAAACGTTAACCAGTCGATAAATACTGGGGAGAAGGTAGCTATCCTTTAGGAAGGCTTTATTGAGGTCGGTGAAGTCAACACACATTCGTCATTTCCCTAAGGCTTTTCTGACCATGATTACGTTAGCAAGCTAGTCAGGATATTTGACTTCTCTAACATGGTTGGCTAGTAGTAATTTATCGATTTCTTCACGTATTGCATTGAGCCATTTCAGAGTGAATCTGCACTTCTTTTGCTTGACCGGTAGGGCCTGTGGGTCCACATATAATGAGTGCATGATAATGGTTGGGTCAATGCCGGGCATGTCGGTTGCAGACCAGGCGAACACATCGACATTCTTTCTAAAAAATTTTATGAAGAGGCTTTTTCCTTGAGGGTTAAGAGAAGAGCCGATGCTGGTGGCTAACTTAGGGTCTGAGTCATAAAGAGCTAGCTTTTGAGTATCTTCGGTCGATTGAGGCTTCTGGTCATGAAAACCATCTCTGGCGTCTAGGTGCTTGAGGGTAATTGCTTCTGGTTGTGCAGGCGTGATGGTGTGAACCGATGGTTTGGCGTCAGTATCGCAGATGACGGTCGGTTGGCGTGTGGCTAATTCAATCGATAATAGTGACATTGGCGTGCTGTTTATTGGTTGGATCACATGTACCCAATCCCCATTGGTGTGGAAAATTTGGCTGTCAAATAGTAAACCGCGATGACCATTTTGACCTTTTTCATCAAAGGTCGACCTAGAATTAGGTTGTAGGCAGAAGACTGGTCGACAACCAGGAAGTTAACTAGCGTGGTCACAGTGTGCTCCCCGTCGCCCATTGTTACTAGGAGCATGATCGTCCCCTTGATTGGTATCGGCTGATTGGCGAATCCATAGATTGGGGGTGATGAAGTTAGGTTGCCAGTGCTAAAGCCCATGCGAAGGAAGACATCCCACTATAGACTTTCCACGGCACTACCTTTATCTATAAAGATCCGGTGGACTTGGTAGTTGCCTATGGTGGAGGAGATGACAATCGGATCATTCCCGTGATCTGATAGGAGCTGTGAGTCAGCATCATCGAAACTGATCACCCAATTGGTCTGCTTGATGGGTTTAGGGGCTACGTCGATCGCCATGACAGAGCAAAGGTATGTCTTACGCTTTAACCTACTGGTCGCCCATGTCTCTGTTGGACTGACGATCATGTTTATGATGCCAATGACTGGACGTTTAGAGGTGGTTTCTCAATGCTCGTTTAGGGATCATGCACGATCCTTGGCATGTGGCTCTTTCTTTACAAACTGCCTGATCATTTCTTTTCTTACTAGTGACTCAATGGCATTCTTCAAGCTAAAGTAGTCCTCTGTTGCATGCCCGATGTCGTTGTGAAAATTACAGCATTTTTTAGGATCACGCCTGCTGCAGTCGCCTTTCATTGGGGGCGGGTGCTCGATAAGCCCCTCTTTCATTATAGCATTAAGGATTTAATGATCTGGCGGCGGTCAGAGGCGTGTAAGAGTCATATTTTGCATGTGGAGCGAACCATGTTTATTTTTGATTGGGGTTGTGTGGTGGTGCAGTGGTAGGTACTTCCCTCTGGGGTCGGTTTCCTGGGCAATCAACCAGTAGATTAGGCCTTAGTCCTTACCCTGCTTTCTGCTCATGGTCCTAGGTCTCCGCCTGTCGACTCGCGATTTCTGTTTCTTCAGCTTTTGCATACTTTTGTGCCTTCTCGTAAAGCTGGTATAGCTTTATGGGCTGGGCATCGATTAAGGCATATTTCAAGTACTTATGTAGAACGCCAGTGGTGAAGGCTTGGATGGCCTATTCGTCATTTAGGTCCCAGACCTCCAGGGCGACAGCGTTGAAGCGTTTGAGATAATAGTGAATGGTCTCGTCGTGGTTTTGCTTGATTGCCATTAGGCTAACGGATGTTCTGGCCGCCATTCGGTAGCTGCTAAAATGGGGGAAGAAATGTCTTCCCAGTTGGTCAAAGTTCATGATAGACCCTGGATTCAAGGAATACCACCACGTTCGCGCTGGGCCTCAAAGCGTTGTCAGGAAGATGCGGCATTGGATGGCGTCCGGCACGTCTCGCATATTGTGGAAAGCACGAAAATGGTTTAGATGGTCAGCTAGATCGGTTTTACAATAGTAAGTGTCGAGAGAAAGCTTGACTTTTTGAGGGACCTGTACCTGACAGATGTCAAGTGAAAAAGGGTTGTGCTCATCGGTTAACCATTCCCAGTTATCTCTCCGTGGTTCACAAAGCTTTTTGACTTCCTAATTCAAGGCCGCTACTTGTTGGGCAAGGTCTAAGGTTGAACTTGGCGTGATGTCCACTGGTATGGTGGGAGGTTTCCTGTGTCACGCGCCGTGGGATCGACGTAGAGCAGGAACTTTCCTCTACCATTAGGCGAGTGGCCCAGTAGGCTGTAACATGCCTTCTTGGATGTCTGAGTTTGGGTTGTTTGCAGTGTGATGGTTTGGACGATCAATGGGCTGCGTGTTTTAGCAATTGGTTTGGGAGTTGACAAGCTGTGCCAACTGGGCCTGAGATTGCTGGATGGCAGCCAGTTGGCTGGCAATGGCTTGAAATTGAGCTTGATAATATGCATGGTAGTCTAGTTGACTAGGTGGTGTAGGTGTACTGAATTGAGTAAAGGGAGGTACTAGGACATCTAGAGGTGCAAGTAAAGTGTTTGTGGTAACGTTGGTTGCTGGGACTGTGTTGCTGGGGCCTGTGGTCTAATCAAAGTGAGGAACGACAGTGGCCACTAGCAAGATTAGCCCTAGTAGTTTCTGATAATACGCCAGTGGTGAGTGAGACAACCACGAAGGAAGTGAGATGGGTATTTAGGATATTTGGGTATGCGATGAGCTAGGTATTGCGGGGGTTGCTGGAATTGAGGTATGGTTCATCACTTTCGTTGGCGACGAGAAATTTTGTGGGGTAGTTTCAGCACTTCGGTCAACCATGGTTTCCTTTTTTAATCGATTTCTCACAGATGGCGCTAATTGTTGATGCTTTTCTTACGGGTACTGGAGACTGAATGCAACTCTGCAATAGAAAAAAGGTCAGAAGGACGCTGGAGTTTATACTCCGGGAGCTCTCTCCGATGGTTAACCGACGATAGAAAAAAGTTAGAATGGCACTTTATATAATGGTGTGGATATATTTTGGGGGTCGAATCCTTTACCTTTGGGCTTGCTTGCCCATTTTATAGGTACTGTTTGGAGACATAGTGTCAAGTGATTTGATAGCGACATGACCAGCGTCGAACTAAATGTTAGGCTATGATGCCTCGTGATCGGCTTTGTCAGTCGACCGCTACTTAAAAGATGTCAACTCTATAATTAAGTCATTATCGGAGAGGTCACATCGTTGTCAGGTGTTGCTGAGCGATCGCCCATATAGTATCGCTTGGCGATCACCTGTACGTAGAGAAACTATTGTCTAGTATTGTTTAGCGATCGCTTGTACATTGTTCGACGATCGCAATATGTAAGGTACAACAAATCTCAATCCATAAAGTAAAATAAAATAAAAAGCAAGTGCGCTCTATATTGATTCAAAATAAAAAAAAATATTAAAAGAATAAAGTGGTGTGTGTATCCCACGCATACTTTTTTCTCTTTTATTTTTTTTTTGTTTTATCCTATACAAATTAAAAATTTTTTGTATTTGTCATTAAAAATAAAAAAAAACAAAAACAAAATAAATGAAGAACAATAAGTTGCGGACACAATTTAAAAAAAAAACAAAACAAAACAAAACAAAAGAGGGGTGAACAATAACATGGTTCCCACATGGATGGCCTGCCTATCCAACAAAATATCCAAAATTTATGTTACATATTGGATTAATTTACATAAAATAATTTTATACTTTGAAGTTTTTATGTTTTGTTTATATAACAAGATTATAAGACTATAAAAAAAAAAGTTAATAGGTTAGAAAAGTATATTAATTTTAGTAACTTCATATTTAAAATCTCAATAGTTTTTATGAAAAAAAAATCTTAATAACTTAATGTTATTGATCTATACTATTATAAAATATCTGACGAGTTTTACATTATGAATCAAGTGACACTAATTCTAGTAAAAAAATTACACAAAAATGAAAATATAAATTAAAAAATACCTTATTATCTCCATTAATAATCACCAAAATAACTTCCCCTCTTTCATATAATTTTAATAAATTTTTTCCCCTTTCACCCGTAAAGTGGCTATGACAATTTTAGTATCCTTAATATTAGTAATAGGTAAGACATATATACTAAATGAGTGACTTGTTATCTCGCATTTGAGGACTTAAACAAGATTTTATATGCTTAGGCTTGGTTTGAACCAATCTCGTTGTAATATTTTATTAATAAATTATTTTTTATTAATTATAAATTAAAAAATATTAAAAAATTTATGATATGTCACTGTTTTTTAATAATATAATTTGATAATCCTTTTGTAATGATTTTAATACTAATTATTAATAAATCTTCATAATTTTTTGTTTTTATTTTCTAAAAACCTATCTTATTACTTAGAAGGCAATTTGATCAAACTACCCTTAAGTTTAAGACAAATTACCAAACTGCTACTATTTTGTCATGCTGGATCCACGTCGGAAACGCCAAACCATTTGGCGTTATCATTCGAATGTGGAAGCACCTAACGCGTTGGTGTTATCACTTAAAAATCGCACCATTCTCAAACACTTCCGCATCAGAAACTTCAAAGCGCTTCCATATATTTTGGCATTTCCTACGTCACGATTTTGTTTATTTTCAAATTTTAATTTAATTTAATAAATTTAGGGTTAATTTAATTTAAATTAATAAATTTTATTTTATTAAGTAAAAACAATAAATACAAAAAAAAAAAAAAAGTTTAGTAACTAACATGACAAAAAAATAGTTTATGGTTTCCTTCAGTAACATGACAAGAAACATATTACGTAATTTGTATCAAATATTAACCTATTGTGAGAGCTTATAACTAACAACTACACGAATTGTTGGCATGATGGACAACACACAAACCCTAGTAACTAAAGTGAAAATGGTAACATAAAACGAATAATTCATAACACAAATCTAGAAAACAACCATTGAAAAGAAAACTCCTACTGTTGTTTGAATCGTTGTTTTATCACATAAATTACGAATCAATCAACTGAATAACGAATTGCCTTCCATTGGATTTTCGCTATTCATCCTTAAAGATCCTTCTTTCGCCTTGTCAAACCAGCGCGCCTACTTCATTGAGTAGCCAAGTCGCGACTGCTTCTTATTGTAGATTGTAGAGATTGCTTGTTCTACAGTTTGGGTTAAAATGGCTACACTATCATAAAAATAGGCTTTTGATTGTTTATCAAACTAATATATATTAAAAAGTAATATAAATAAAATATTATTTATTTAATTCAAGCGTATTAATGTCATTTTACACCTATTAATTATATATATATTATTTTTAACATTAGTTTATCCAAGGAAACAATATAATATTATTATTTATCCGTTCTATTTAATTAATCAAACTACGTAATATATATTACTCATTTATTCTGTTTTTATCGAATAGATATTTTATTCCTCCTTTATTCAAATTCCAACGAGTCAAATGGAATGTAAATGTTGAGTACAAAGCTGATTCTAGTTCTAACAAGGTAGCAAAAGAACGCAAGAGCCCCTAGAACTTCAGGGAGCACTTCTAGACGGCAATAGAAAGAGCATGCCTAGCTCTAGTAAGAGCAGGACCCTATATTATTCGTTCACGAACATAAATGTTAAATATAAATAAATGTATAATATGAGAATGTTTAATTTTTTATGTTTTTTCATATATAATAGAACATCATTATCCTTATACCCAAGTCTGAAATATGAAATATTAATCTGATATTATTGTGATAAACTACTGTAATACCAGGCGGACTCAGCAGTCAACAAGCCTAACGATGTCATAGCAAAGGTTGCAGAACTGAGAAGCATTGCTGAAATCACTCGGCATGGCGGCTGATAGACAAACTACATCCAAAGAGAGGAGCCTCAAGTTGTAGGTTAGAGCATTTCGTGTTCAGTTTTGGCTTAACAAAAATGGCAAAATGAGTCGTGGGCGGAAACGGGCAGATAAATTTAGCCAGGGACGAGAACAATAAAATTAGCTCTTAATAGGGTATCAAATTCATGAAAATTTACATGAACAACGGTTAGATGAACTATCAAGTCTCCATAGTAATAACAAAATGGCCAATCTCCAAGCAACAATTTACACAAAAATGGTACAGGCATGAACATATCCATTGCTCTAATACACAACTTATAAGTCGTAATCACTGCATCTATTCCCACCGAAACAATGAATTTCCTGGTACAAAAACCCTGGGGCTTCATTCATCAAACTCTGAGTCATCTTCACTTTCTTGACCTTCACCACTTTCCTGCAATGGAAATTTTGACCAAGATAACTACTGCTTATCTATTGCAGCTGTTACGCAAAATAATGAAGATACAACAGAAAACCTAAATCAAGTTTACCTTTCTTTTAATGTATTCTGTCATGGCTCTATCAAACTCTGCTCTTTTCTCAGTTGCAATATCATAATATTTAACTTTTTCCTATCAAACATGAAATTAAAATTAAAATGTTAGACAACCCTGACAATTGTTTCTCATTTCCTCTATAGTCCTTTATTTTCTACTTATATATATATATATACACACACACACATATATATTTCTTCAACTCCAAATGAAGAATATAAACAATCAACTCTGAAGATCATTGGTATTCTTGCCATGCACAAATATTGGTTGCCACATTATCCCTATAGAAGGTGCTAGCTTCCGCAACCCTAGCTAGGCCGTATAAATCCTTTTAAGAGTAATGGAAATAACAAAAAAATTGAAACAATTTTATCAACAAGCAACAATATGCAAGATTGCAGGTCTTGAAAGTATGGTGCAGTAGGATATCATTACTTGTCTTCGCCATCTTTAAGCAAATAATGCCATTGCCATGAGCCAATCATGAATGTGTACCTTATATTTAAAGAGTACTTAAGTAGGAATCGACAAGTTGATGTCATCCATGATCATGACCTATTACTTTGACTAGCAAAAGGCCAAATATCATAGCTAAAATTATGTTGCTCTCAGCTCAAATAAAACTGTTTCCACCAATTAACTCTTACAATTGTCCACAAAAGGTCAATATAAATTATCATAAATGGTAGTGCTTTTATTTTCCAACATCATGAAACAACCAGATTATGATTTACACGCTAAGCATTGTCAATTCATAGTACGGGTAAACCAAAAATAGCACATGGAAATTACATCAATTCGTAACTAAGAGGGAATAAAGAGAGCCAATTCAAGATTACAAGCCACAGACCTCATATGTCATCGTCTTCCACTTCTCACCACATGCCTTTCCAATCTGAAACAATATATTGCAGGATAGTCACAAACATATATGTTAAAGACAGAGAGATTCATCGGCTAAATTAAGATTTGTGTTTTCAAACCATATCTTACATCACGCATTGACTTGATATCTGGATTCTTCTCTTGAAATTCCTTACGAAAATCCTCCCTTGAGAATAAGAAAAGGAAACTCAGATTTTTGTTCATCGCAGGGGATCATTCACTTTCTTCAACAAAACCAGCAAGCAATTACTTTGATAAAGGCACCAATGCTCACCATCCAGAATACACACACACACACACATATATATTCTATAAAGTTTGAACCTAGGATATCCAAGGCCCCATAAAGCATAAATTCTAACTTAAGAACCAGCATCCCAGTTACAAGGCAAGGAAACACAACCCGTTGATAAGCCTAAAAAACTAACTCAAAATTTTGCATGTGAAGACAGTCAACAAATATGCAGATATACTTCAATTCAACACCAAAACGAGTTCCACGTTTGCCAAATGATTAAAGAAACAACATAAAAGATAGGAAGCATAAGAAACTGCAGCCACAGAGAAATGTTATTACCAACCGAAAGTTCACCAAATCAATGAACAGGAATGATACATAAGGAATACTCACAAGAAGTAAAAGAAAGCCGTTGGGGGTTTCTTGGGCATTTTAGCATCAATTTTGGTGTTCTTCTTCTTCTGCTTCGATTTGGACCTTAACTTCGACTTGGGTCTTACTTCTCTCTCGCTAACAACACTTTGTTGAGCTGACCTCTTCATTTTCTCACTTGATTTTATCCTTAACACCATTTTCCTAACATTTTTTTTTCAAGCAACCAAATATTTTGTTAGCCCCTAAAAATTCCTAACCAGCAAAAGAAATATACCTAATAAACAAAGAAAAAAGGCTAATACTATAAAAAGGGAAAAGGGAGACATACGGATTGGAGGGTGTTGATGGGTTCTTAGTAGAGGCAGCGGAGGTTGTAGATGAACGAGAATTTTTAGACTTTGAAGCTTTCTTTGCCATTTTTCTTTTACCTATTTCGTTTTAAGTCTTTGTTGCTCAGGCAGGCAGGAGAAGGAGAGCCAAAGCTTCTGCTTTGCTTTGTGTCGGCCGGCTCTGACCGGCTAGGCGATTACCACTGGCCAGTTTCTGGTCGGACCGAGTGGGGATTTGGATTTCAACGCTTGAGGCTGAGTGCAAATGTAAGCCCCTATCGGCTTCCATTAATGGAAGCAACAGGCCTAATACAACTACTAGCCCATTGCTCACAACCTGTGGATGGGCTGGATTACCTGATCTATTCGAGCCAGGTCTTGAATACATTTTTTTTTTTCATTTAAGGTTTATCTCTTCAAATTACTTTTAAATTATGAAAAATATTTTTATTTAATTTTAATTATAAAATATAAAATTATTTTTAAATATTTTTATTTTTAAAATAATAATTTTGGTTTTCAAGCAAAACCCAATTCAATTTTAAACAAAAAATTTCAATTTGTGACGTAATCCAAAAACAACTATTTCTCACTCCTCTTTAATTTAAGCAAATTATTCATGATTTTCTCAAAATTTCAAATTTGCTTAGGCTTCATGGTTTACAGTTAGTCAATTAAGTATCGTGAAAGCATTATGCATTCACTTGTGAAGCCAACCATATCGGTTTAGAATATATTATTTATAATAATTGTATTACAATTAATTAAATTTAATTTTACATAAAGTCAATCAAAATATTATATAATACTTATATTTATGAATGATAGATTCTTATATAATTTTTTAATATAATTAAATAATTATAATATTTTAATAAAAAGAATTGTAATTGAAATGTCTCGCAGAATTTGGACTCTACAAGTGATTAAATGATGTATATATATACACACACACATAAATACATGGATGCTTATTGATGTGTGAGGATTTAAATCAATATTAATTTATTTAGCATAGATCTATCTACGGATCAAATTATAATTTAAAATTTAAAATTTTTTTTGTTCGAGTTTAGGATAAGATGAAATTGAATCAACATAAAAATTTATTTTATTATTTATTATATAATTATAATATTTTTATAATTAAATTTAAATAAAAATATTATTTTTATTAATAAATAAAAAATTCAATTGAATTAACTTAAATTTTTAAAAATTTTATTTAAAATTATACAAAATTAACCAATAACCTTACCTTTAAATATTAGTAACCATTACAAAATTCCCCTATTTTTTTTAATATCTTCAATGGTAGATTTTATGGTGCATAATGACATCATCAATGTCCTTACCTATCATGTATTGGCAAATGTTTCTATGGGTATGGATGGGGATATTGCCCAAGAACACAACTTTAGAAACTAAATAAATGATGCACATCATGTCACGTCCCATCCCATGAAGAAAAATGGATCCAACATTCACTAGTGTCTGTGTGGCTGGCGGGTAATTGTAGCTCAACGCCCCCTCTCCAACTCGAAGAATTTCCCCTAATCCAGCTTTCAGCCTTTATATATAACACTAGTGGCTGCTTTTCATTTAGATTAGCAATTGAATTTGGTTGTTAGCAGCAGCTGCCCCAATTCCAATTTTCCGTTACATACGAAGAATAAACGTCTTTTGTTTTGGCTGTTTACTTTGTTATCATCGCCTTCGCCATCAGCTTCCGCTCTCAACGTCAACCATGCAAGCTCTTCAATCCCCATCTCTTCGAGCTTCCCCTCTAAACCCTGTCAAAAAACCCAAACCCAATCCACATTTTCCCAATGTATCAAGACTCCCTCCCAGGCCAACCAAGAAATTCTCTTCCATTACCGCTTCTTCCCTCACGGTTGCTGCTCCCAAACGTGAGAAGGACCCCAAAAAACGGGTCGTTATCACGGGTATGGGATTGGTTTCCGTTTTTGGGAACGATGTGGATGCTTACTATGATAAACTGCTTGCTGGAGAGAGCGGGATCGGACCCATCGATCGGTTCGATGCTTCTAAGTTTCCTACCCGGTTCGCTGGTCAGATCCGGGGGTTCGGTTCTCAAGGGTACATTGATGGAAAGAACGATAGGAGGCTTGACGATTGCTTGAGGTACTGCATTGTTGCGGGCAAGAAGGCGTTGGAAGATGCTGATCTCGGCGGCGATAAGTTATGTAAGGTTGGTTTCTTTAATGGATTTTGGTTGATGGGTTTTGTTAATTGGGTTGTTTTAAGAAATGAATAGTTTTGTTTTGCTAGTGATTTGCATGTTTTATTCTTGAATTTCTGATCCAAATATTTTTCTTTTATTAGCTTGCGCAATTTGCGATGTTTACAAGAAAGATCTGTTTCTTTATTTACGTTAAATCTTTTGAACTGTAGCTTAATTCAACAGATCATGATGCTTTTCCGTGCTTGTTGCTTTGCTTGCTGCAATTGTTTTTACTATTTTGTTATTTGATTGTGTGTGTGTATATATATATATATATATATGTATATATATTGCATATTTACTTGAGCTGAGTGTTCTATAGTATTGGTTTGATTAAGCATGGGATCGTTGTAATTTCTTTTTGGTCGTTTTCTGCCTTTTCCCCATAAAATATTTTCTTCCTCCTAGGAATCTTTGTTGTATTATATGCTTTGTGACTCATCATATATATAATTCATAATGTGATTTAAGTAATATGCCCATCACAATTTTTATGCTTCATTGCACTGTTGACTTGGTCTTCTGATCTCTTTATTTCATTCAAACACTAAGCTTTCTTGTCGACACTTTGATGCATCTCTTACATATTGAGAATCCTTATATAAATGGAAAACACAGTTATCTTGTACGGTTGCTTTGGGGTAGCTTCATTGGAACTATTTCAACAATATTAATGTGATCTTATGTTTGAAAGCAATTTATTTGTCAGACTACTAATTTTACATTAAACATGTGATGCATCCACTACAAATATACCTTGAAAAAGGTGTATGGGAAAATATTTTATTGATTAAATTTATGATCCCTATGTAAGATTTCTTGCCTTATAGAATGAAATATACAATAATATAGATATCTTGAGACTCGTATCTATTCTTATAATTATGTGAGTGCCACAGGATATTGAATTCATTGTTCTTGCTCTTTTTAGCTTATCTTTTGATAATTTAATTTAGTTTGTGCTTTAGCTTTGCATTGAAATTTCAGGTCTTACTGGTAGTGCTTCATTGAAACAGTGTGTTCTTTTTCACTTTTGTCCAATAGTGCTGAAGAATTTGTTGAATTTGTATTTGTTGCAGATTGATAAGGAGCGGACTGGAGTGCTTGTTGGAACTGGTATGGGTGGCCTTACAGTGTTCTCTGATGGCGTTCAAAATCTGATAGAGAAAGGTTATAGAAAAATAACGCCATTCTTCATTCCTTATGCTATAACAAACATGGCATCTGCTTTGCTTGCAATTGAACTTGGTTTCATGGGTCCAAATTATTCTATTTCAACTGCTTGTGCTACCTCCAATTATTGCTTCTATGCTGCTGCCAACCACATCCGTCGAGGTGAGGCTGAATTGATGATTGCTGGTGGAACCGAGGCTGCAATTATTCCTATTGGGCTGGGGGGTTTCGTCGCCTGCAGGGCATTGTCTCAAAGAAATGATGATCCTCAAACTGCTTCAAGACCATGGGACAAAGATCGAGATGGCTTTGTAATGGGTGAAGGTGCTGGAGTATTGGTAAGCTTGCATTTATTAACATAACATGCTAATCCTATGTATTCATCACTTAGCTTCTTGCTGGCTTTTATGTTATTTCTAGTTAGCATCTTGTCTTGCCTTCTTGGTGACATGTGATACTGTTGTTAACAGAAGTTGGCATTTTTGCCCAGGCTGTAAGGTATGCCTATGAGGGAGCCTGGCTCTGGGGTGTGTTTGTGCATGCAATAAGATATTGACTGGTTCCTTTATAATATCAAAATCTTTGCCGTTGGAGTGTGTTGTCTGATGCAGATGGAATTGGAACCTGATTCACTATTTATGTGAACTTTCTTACACATTATTGAGGTGTTCAGCAGGAACTAAGTATAAATGTTCAGGGACTTGGGAATTGGGGAAAAGACTTCCAGTTGTACTTGCATACTTTTCTCTCTTTTATCACATTGAAATACTTGGTTAATTGGACATAGTCTTGAGTTAATGGATTGTTGCTTTTGCACACAGATTCTTGGTTTGTAGTTATATTCCACTGAATTATCTTGATGAGGGTGGAAATGTGATAGCCTTTTATAATGAGTTAATTTCTTTTGCTTTCCAGGTAATGGAAAGCTTGGAACATGCAATGAAAAGAGGTGCACCAATTATTGCTGAGTACTTAGGTGGAGCTGTTAATTGTGATGCTTATCATATGACTGATCCAAGAGGTGATGGTCTTGGGGTGTCTTCATGCATTGAGAGAAGCCTTGAAGATGCCGGTGTGTCCCCTGAGGAGGTAATTCTCAGCTTTTAAACCCAATTCTCTTAATATATAGGAGTAATCGAGTTTGGTCTGGTTTCTAGATATTTCTCATCTCCCATTTATGTTGTTTCTTTCTATCTAGGTTCGTCAATACCCGAGAAAGCTTTTTTTTTTTTTTCTTTTTTAAAGAAAAAATAAATTTAAGCACCAACAAATTCTCGGTTTTATGGTGAACTTAATGGTACTCTTTGAATTGAGTCTCCTTGAAAAATCATCTAGTTAACTTCTCTTTCCTCATCTGTTACATTATCAATTAGATTAAGGCTTCAATTTAAAAGACTGTAGAGTTCTGACCTAATGGTTTAGATACTTAAGCCATTATAATGACTGATTAGTGGTGTTATTTACTTCGGATGTGAAAGTGCAAATAATAGGGCTCAGAATGTTATTATTTTGTGAAATTTATGAATAATTTCAAAGGTGAAAAATTAGCAAAACTAAGCAAGTCCTCTTTTTCAGGTTAATTACATCAATGCACACGCAACTTCTACTCTTGCTGGTGACCTGGCTGAGATAAATGCTATTAAAAAGGTATTCAAGAATACATCTGACATCAAAATCAATGCAACAAAGGTACTTTCTCATTCTTTCCCGAATTTTTGCAAAATTTGAGATGACCATACTGTGATGTTGCTCTCTTGCTGTTGGCTGATTTCTTTGTCTCTTTTTTCAGTCTATGATAGGGCATTGTCTGGGTGCAGCAGGTGGTTTAGAAGCCATTGCCACTGTGAAGGCCATTACAACAGGATGGCTGCATCCCTCAATAAATCAATTTGTATGTTCTAGTTGCTTGTTTAATGTACCATGTTTGCTCTCTAACATGTATTTAAACTAACTTAAGCAAGTGTGCGAATCGTGTTCATGCATTTATTTTCCACAAAACGATTTCCCATTTCTACTTTTTCTTCAAAACACCACCCAAGTCTCAAATATATGATTTGCTGCCTACCCAACCCCGCCTCATCTCCACTGTTTGTCTTTTTCAATTTTGCAGTTTTATTTATGGCACACATTTTGGTCACTTAAAAACTTTTTTACAATTCCTTAGAGCTGAACATCTTGTGATTGTTTAAAATTTATTGTATTCTTTTATCTCCATCTTTGGAACCTTATCTCCATCGTCTGGATCACATGTCATTTTATTATAATAGATTTAGTGATATATTGTATGTAGCTTTTTAACGCTTGGAAGTGCTGAATCTTTGAATGCAGAATCCAGAGCCTTCAGTTGATTTTGACACTGTTGCCAACAAAAAGCAGCAGCACGAGGTTAATGTTGGTAAGACTACTGAATCCTGATCCTTTCAAACTACATTACAAGTAACTGTTTCAGTTTCTTGAAACCTGTCTGGTCTACCAAAGTTCAGTACTTTAGTCGATTCAGACCAGAACCCATAATTCTAACCGATATCTTTATGATTCAGCAATTTCGAATTCTTTTGGATTTGGTGGACACAACTCTGTGGTGGCATTTTCAGCCTTCAAGCCATGAAAGTCTTTTACACTTGGTTCGACATTTGTTAAAGAGTCAGCTATTTATCCCTTTATCCAGGCTGCTTCAATCTTGCAACTTTTCTTGACCTAATTTGTAATTGTTAGTGTTGTAATAACTTTGAGCCGAATTCTAGCTTAGCCTAAGAATTATAGACTCATTCCCCCTCTCGCCTCTGTTTAAACTACTTTATTTATGAGGCTAATCATTCAGGGAGGGATTTTGTTCTGTTCTAAATTGTGTTAGTAAGTTGGGAAGACTGGACTTAAGCTCTGGACTGAGGACATTTTAAACCAAAATCATCATATGAAGTGGGCTTTCATGGGGTCCCAGCTCCCAAAATTTGGTCTTTCATTTTGCAGGAAGGATTGGAGAGCTAAGCTTTACATTACATATATTAATCTTAATAATCATGCAAAATTTATTAAGCTTTACTAAAATTTGTGAAAATGGGTCTTTAATTATTTTCATGCATTGCTTTTTAGCGTCTGTAACACAGAATAGGAGTAGCTGTATGAGTCGAAAACGGCTGCCAAATGCCTATTATGTAAGTCGTTATTTATTATATTATGGTCTCAGGTTTATTTGACTGAAAAAGAAAAAAGGTAAAAATAAAAACAAAACCTTTCAACGACTCCACTGGGGATCGAACCCAGAATCTCTGGTTCCGTAGACCAGCGCCTTATCCATTGGGCCATGGAGTCCCTGTTTGAGGCTTCGGCATAAATATATAAAAATAATTGATTCCAACAAAACACTGACGTGCACCAAAGCCGCTGAAGCCGAGTCGGCTCCTATGCCGCTAGCTATGCCCTGCTTGGTCCCCCAGCGCGGTGGAGCTTCCGTAGCGCGTCATGAGCACCGGGCTAAGGGGCGGTTTGGAATTGCTTCGGTCCCCAGGCAATTAGTGAGGAGGATCATCAAGTGATGTCGTTTGCTTGGTCGTTACACACAAAAGTGGATGACCTTGATTCCTTGTAGTAATCGGATAAACTGGGTTGTACCTGTTCCGATTCAAAATGACGAAAGAACCGGGCAGCAGTAGAAGCCCTAAAGAGGAAAGGGGCAGAAGCACTCGACCCTTGAGAAATGAACAGATTATTTTCTCTTTTGTTAAAACCCGAGGAAGAAGTTTCGAATAGGGGCCGAAAATCGTTGCTTGCTTACGACTGGTTGGTGTATGAAGATCTTGCGTCTCATCCCATGTGATGGGACTTTTGATCAGGTTGCACCTTTATGGAGGCTGTCAAAACTTTCATCATTACGAAGTTTTGATTTGTCTCCTGCGACGGATCGTTTTCCGCTCCCTTCTTCCCCCCAAAACCACGCTCTATCTGCTCGTCGGCATTGTTACCAAATGTACGTCCCCCCACCTCCGCTTTCTTTTTTATTTTTTTTTTCATTTCTAAGAAGTATAATAATTACAGTATTTGTTCATATAATGCACTGAAAATTGACTCTGTGATTTTGTAAAAAGTGGGAACATCCGTTCCACATGCTTTGAAAGGCTTATTTATGGGTCTTGAAAATCCCTAATTTTTCTGGGCACTGTTTACATACTGTAGATAATGTTGGGAATCCTAGTAACATGGTTGGGAAATTCTCCCTATCAATGCCTTTGCTGTGTTCTGCTTTGCATGTATCTAACATGAACCTATCTCCATTTAGGTTCTCTGGTAAGAACAAAGGTTGTTAAAAATGTTCATTTTTGTCCTGCCACTGAGAACTTCTCCGTTCGGGAGTATCGAGACATCACCTCCAATAATGTTTTGCCAACTGGGTCCGTGTATCTTACTAGGGTAATTTTTTACTGTTTCAATCCTTAGTATAGCTACTGGATTAAACATTGTCTCATGGGGAAATATTGTTTCAGGATGAATATGGCCACTTATTTGTGACTGAGTATGAGTTGTGCCAGTGTAAAGATCATCAGACCTTATCAATTCAAAAAGTACCTGAAAATGCTGCACCTGGTCAACTTCCCCGAACCGTGGATGTGATTGTTGAGGATGACCTCGTGGATTCATGCAAACCTGGAGACCGTGTGGCTGTTGTAGGGTTTTATAAAGCTCTTCCAGGAAAAAGCAAAGGTATTTTGAATGGTGTATTCAGGTATCTTTCATGTAGTACGTTATCTATTTAGAATCCTGATGAGCAATTTTCCAATTTAGGACTGTTCTTATAGTTAATAATGTATCTCTGCTCAATAAAGAAGCAAATGCACCAATATACAGTCCTGAAGACCTCAAAAACATTAAAAGGATAACAGAGAGAGATGATTCATTTGACCTTCTTGGTAACTCCCTTGCACCTTCTACATATGGGCATTCATGGATAAAGAAAGCTGTGGTTTTATTGATGGTTGGTGGAGTGGAAAAGAATTTGAAGAATGGCACTCATTTACGGGAATTAGTTGTATTCTTACTATTTAAATATCTTTGTAGTAATACATCTGATAATAATGGCTCTACTGATTGTTATTCCTTCCTTTCAGCTGCTTCCCGTTCCTTTCATTTTATTTTTTATGCATTCTATACCACTATGCCTTAGATTAGAAAGAGTTTAAGTCTTAACATAAGCTACATTCTTGCTGTTTTTATATGGACATTAACATGATGATGGTTGGAGATCCTTCTGTAGCAAAATCCCAACTTTTAAGTGCCATCTTAAACACTGCTTCCTTGGCCAGTTCAACCACTGGTCGAGGTTCATCTGGTGTTGGTTTGACAGCTTCTGTCACATCGGATCAAGAGACAGGTAAAGCATTTCAGTTGATTTTAGCATTTCAGCTTATGGTCTTATTCTTGGTGGTTTTAAGGAAATTAAATATCTGTGGTCAAGAGAAAGAAGACTGAAGCAGGTGCAGTGGTCCTTGGTGTTCGATGAATGATCAAGCTCGTGTTGTGATACCATTGCCAAAGCTAGTATCCATGCATCATTGAATGCTCGGTGCAGTGTAGTGGCTCCTGCAAATCCCATATATTTAAGTGTATATTGGTTGCTAAGATGCATTGTCACTCCACTCTAGTTTAACTAGTTGTTGGTTGAATATGCAGTTTGCTAGTTCATTGACTCCAACAAAGAACATTGGACTTCGAGACTCTTTGCTCTCTCGTTTTGATATACTGTTTATTGTATTGGATCAAATGGAAGCTGATAATGATCATCAAATCTCTAAGCATGTCTTGAGCATGCACCCGTTTCGCTCTGCTATTGATGGAGGCAGGCAGAAAGTCTTCTTGTGTGCTTAAAGCCCAATTGCACATATTCATCTACTAAGGTAATTAATATACTGCAGGCGACGCAGCTCTTGGTGGAAGTTCAAGATATGGAGAAGATGAAGTAGTGACGTATCTGTTTTTGTCAAGTATAACCAAACGCCACATGGCTGAAAAAGATAAAGAGGTCAGAAGCGTGGTACTCTTACCATAAAGTTCCTCAAAAAGTCTATTTTATTCAAAGCACAGG